>ARYC01007524.1:0-17458 GCA_000711775.1 Oxytricha trifallax
ACTACAATGGTTCATGGAGCAATGACATGAAGCATGGTAATGGCGAAGAGAAGTTACTTAATGGTACTACTTATAGAGGAGACATTTTCCGCAATAATAAAATATGAATATATAATTATAAAAAAGTTTATTCTAATTGTTATTGAATGACAGAAAGCATGGTCAAGGTGAAATTTATAATGGTGTTGAATGGAAAGAAGCTGCATTCATAAATGATCTTGGCTACGTGCTGGCAGATCAAAACCCAGACACTTTTGGAGGAGCTCATAAGAACATAGGATTCAATAAGAATAAATAAGTATAAAATTTGCTTAAATTTTTTATGATCAAATTTATATATTCTGCATGGGAGCTTTCTTAGCTGCTTGGGTTGCATTCTACTTTTATGAAAGCAAGGCAATGGTAATTGGAGCAATAATCCTATACGGCCTCTAACTCGTTGAGGCATTTAAGAGCAGTATATTCTAGCACTTAAGAAATATGATGAGCTACGAAGAGCTTATCGAAAACATTAAGTACTCAAAAGAAGGAACCCCAAAAATCACAATGGTTTATCAAAACTATCATATTTATCATGAGAAAGGTAAGGAAAAGAGAAAGAACACTGAGTGTTTCAGAGAAGAATTGAGATACTACGAATACTTATTGTATATTTGAATATAATTTAAACTAATAAATCCTTAAAATATGAGTGTTTTAACAATAGATCAATCTGCAGACGTGAAGACAATCCAACATGCTAATGCTACTTCCTTGACAAGAGTGGAATTTGAGAAAATTGTAAGCTACTCTGTGCAAGCCAATCAGTCCAAGATTTGTCAAGAACACGACTTCAAGCAGAAGAGTATAAAAGATGAAAACGGTGAGTTGACTAATGATGTAGAAATTTAAGGTTTTGTTAAGCACATTACTATATGATTTAGAATTTATATATTAAATTGTTCTTATTACTGTGTACAGATCATACCCACTCTTATGCAACAAATTTGTATACGCAATTTTCGCATTGTTCATGTAATCATGGATCATCAGAGTTCTCTTTGTTTTCAGTTCTCAAAGAGTTACTTATGATTTCCAAAAATACATTGTAAAGTGAAGATCTCATTTCAAGAATGATTTATTTTGAATATACTAGTATTAATGAATTAAACCTTTAATTTAGTTAAAAATATTAATTATTATAAATTATTCAATAGAGAGTATTACAAGCATTAAGAATTAGGAAAAATTTAATAATTATTTATTTCATGAGACTGAAGCCTCAAATAATTAAATTTTAATTGAAACTATCTATAAATTCACAAAAATATTATGTTCAATTAATCCTAAGTTTAGACTCTTCAATATAACATAAATATAACTTATATTGAACTCTTATATTTGTGCATATTTTCTCACTATTTATATAATATATTTAAAACTAAAAAATAGCATAAATATTTGGATTAAATATTGTAAAATAAGACTTGATTTTTATGATATAAATTTAAATTACAATTTTGTATAGGTAAAAAAATATAAAAATTTTTATTTTTTTTAATAAATCATCGCTCATTTCAAATATGAAAATTAAAAAATTTCATTTCCTACAAACTACTCAATTGTTTGTTATTTCATTTCAGACTTATGGCTCCAGCATCCATAAAATGACTTATTTAAATTTATAATTCTATTTTTGATAATTTTTAAGGGATAAGTTTTTGATTTGATAAAATTACAGTTACCTAAAATGTATTGTGAATAATTAATTACCAATACACTTTTTTATTTTTAAACTTAAACATGAGTTATTTTATTTTGGGTTAAGATTGAGTCTAATTAAGGATAATAATGATTAAAGCAGATTTTAATTTAGATAAATGAATATTTATTAAATATTATTTTTTTATTTGGAAACGAATAGAATTTTAATCACTTGCCTATTTAATTATCTAAAATTTCTATCTCTCCATCTAATTTCACAAATATGTCACAAAAAATTATGTAGCGATGGCAAAGACAGTATCATGAGTATTTATTAACTTGATGTTGTTAGTAGTAACTCACTGCATTTAATCATATATATAGTTTAAATTATTACTATAAAATGGCACTGTAAAATCAATCACTCTCTTCACTCTGTTTACAGTCTTAAAAGTAATACCATTTATTCTATAAATGTTGGCTAAAGTTTAAGGAGAGATACGCATGATGATAAATTGATGATAATTACTATAACTGTCAAGTAATCAAATGGAAAGTCTACGATTTTAATTTTTCTAGAAGTAACCAATAGCACGATTAAATGAATTCTTATTTTAGTAGGATTTTTTAATTTATAAGAAATGAAATTCTTAACAAATATAAATCAGTTATTCATAATTGAGGCTTACTTTAATATATGATGAGATTGCTACATATTCTTTTCATGGTATAAAATATTTTAAATTAATATTGATACTTATAGGTCACCTAAAGAAATTAATTAAAAATGTTTTCAAACATAAAAAAAAGATCCTAAATTTTTCATATTGAAATTTATCATTTAAAAATAGGTTTATTTTCTATACTAATCCCAATAAGACTAAAGTAAATACTACAAGTAAATTTACTACTAAAACATCTTTATAGGGATTTAGGGGTTTATAATGATATTCATTAATTTTTATTCGAATTAAATTTCGAAGTTATCACATAATTTAATGAATCAAATTATCCAATCTCATACTTAAAATGCCTCATAGATCATGAATCGAAGTAAAAAGAAAGTTATATTGGAATTTTAATTTTATTTACTATAATCTTAATAGCATTTTTATTAAATCTTCAACAGAATGGATAGCAAGTAAAGCCAACTTGAGGAGAATTTACTTATCAATCATGATATTATGAAAGATATATTTATCATGATAAATTATTTTTAACTGGAATTTGAAGTTATTTTTTTCAAACAATTCTTAAATCTTATAAAACCTTTTAATAATGAGAGACATGGAACAGTTGTTGGCTAACCTGCTGGATCAATCGATGAGAAGCCTCTTCAGGGATATGAGTTTGTGCCACCAGTTGGCACAGTTCCCTAACCCATGGTTGTGTAACTGATGACCAAAGCTATTATTAAAAAGATAAATGAGATGGGAGCTGTGTATTAATTATAAGTTCTTTGTATTTTAATCAATCAAGTTTAAACATTTTTAAAATAAAAAAAGTATGAGGGCGATAGAAACTCTGCCGGCCAGAAACACGGACATGGAAAGGTCACATATCTTGATGGTTCGTCTTATATTGGTCAATTCTTTGAGGATAAAAAAGAAGGAGAGGGTAGATATGCTGGTAAGAATGATGAGTACTATTATTCATTTAGATATGCTTTGGAGATATTATAACATTAATTATTGGCAAGAAAGTTGCATATAAATTTTGAGATAAGAGATTCATTTTCTAAATAGAAATATCATTAAAATGGAAAAATAATATTCATATTTAAGAAAAAAACAATGCTATTAAAATTCAGCATAAACATTATTTTCGAATGAATTCATATAAAATTTCTATATTTTAATTAATTTAACACTACTACGTTGGGTCATGGAAAAATGACATGAAACATGGTAACGGCGAGGAAAAAACACTAAATGGTACTATGTACAAAGGTGATATCTTCCTCAATCACTTATAATTTAAACTTAATCTTAAGTGAAATATAACCGTATATAATGTGAATGATAGAAAGCACGGACAAGGTCAAATTCATAATGGTGAGTGGAGAGATGCTGCTTTCATTAATGATCTTGGCTATGTGTTAGCAGACCAAAACCCTGACACCTTTGGAAATGCTCCCTTGAACATCTTATTCATAAAACACAAAACAACATTCCAATTAACATTTTTCTCATTTAATCATTAAGATTGTGCATGGCCACTCTCTTCGTTGCTTGGGTTGCTTACTACTTTTACGAAAACAAATGGTTCTTGCTTGGAGCTATAATCCTATACTTTATCTAAACTAATGGAAGCATTTAACTGCACTGTCTACGAGCATCTCTCCAACATGATGAGCTACGATGAACTCGTTGAGAACATCAAGAATGGTAGAGATAGAGCACCAAAAATCACAATGGTTTATCAAAACTATCATATTTATCATGAGAAAGGTAAGGAAAAGAGAAAGAACACTGAGTGTTTCAGAGAAGAATTGAGATACTACGAGTTCTTATTGATAAAAACAATAATTTCAATCTTTTATAGTCCAAATTTTGTGAATAATTTCGCAATAGATCAATCAGCAGATATAAAGTCTGTTCAACATGTGAAAGCCACAGCTTTGACAAGAGTTGAATTCGAGAAAATTGTCAGCTACTCTGTACAAGCAAGTCAGTCAAAGACTTGTTAAGAGCATGACTTCAAGCAGAGAAGTCATAAAGATGAACATGGCGATTTGACTAATGATGTATCAATTGAAGGAATCATTAAGCACATCACTGTGTATTAAATTTTTGATTGGCTTCATTTATAATTTTGAAACTGAAAAATTTTGATATAAATTGCTGTGTACAGATCATAACCACTCTTATGTAATACATTCGTCTTCAAGATTTTTGCATTGTTTATGTAATCATGGATAATCAGAGTTATCTTTGTCTTCAGCTCTCAAAGAGTCACTTATGACTTCCAAAAGTACATTGTAAAGTGAAGAACTTTAAGTGAAAATAGTGCTATTAACTTTTATAGTAGTATTTATGGTCTAAGATTTAATCTTTGATAAAATTAACTTAACATTTTTAAATCTCATTTAGGGGATTAATATAAAAAAAACATATATAGATAAAAGTATATAAAGTAATAAATTTTATATGTCCAGATATTATATCTCATTTTAATTAGCCAAAGTCCTTAAATTCAATAGAAAGCTGCGATAAATTAATAGATTATATAACTTGAACTCTTCAATATAAGTTAATTATAATTTATATTGAACGCTTTTATTTGCACATGTATCTCTTCACCGTATATAAAACATTTTGAGCTCATCAATAGCATATTAAAAATTATATCTTAAATATTAGAATTAAATATCACGAATAAAATCAATTCTGTTCCCATAAATTAAACTATATATTAAAATTTCTTAAAATTTCAGTCTTACATTTTCTATTTTATTTGTAAGAGTATCATTCATTATTCACTTTAAAATCTCAAAAAATCACTATTTTTTCTTTGCTAATATCCACTTTTATCATTAATTTCTTAATGCTAGCCTATTATTCCAACAGCATTTTACTGAGTATATTCATGTACATTTCTATCTTTGAAGAGATAACTTGTTAAGGGATGAACTTTTGAGTTGATAAAAATTGCAGTAATCCGAAACTAATTGCTGTGAAGAGAGCCATTAAATTGAAAAACATCAAATAGCCAATCTCATCTAAGAGTTAAGTAGCATATTCTTAAATTTAATAAAATTTAAATTTATTAACAAACCTTGAATAAACAGATACTCCACTATAAGAATGTCAAACTTAAGATAATTATTCTTACATTTTGAGACCAAATATTTTAGCACAAACCACAGGTGTGATACTGAAATGTGCTCCATAGCAAATCTAACTCAAGCAGTACCAAAGTAAGAAGTAAGTTTAATTTCCTGTAACCCAGTATATCGAGCATGTTATTGCAAACTACTTTAATTAAATGTAATCGAGTTAAAATACTATTGCTAAAATAGAATTGAATCAGGAAATTATGAAAATAAAATTAAAATTAAATAAATTAATATAATTAGACCAATGGTAAAATGCGTAAACCTCAAATCCCCTCAATTTCAAAACCCCTGTGTTTTTGTTGCCATGTGTCATTTTTTTATTAGTAGTTGGTCAAAAAAAATTAGGGGACTAGTCAAAATTATATATGTATTTGTAAAAATTGATACATTTCAAATTTAGGGGTTTGTATAATTAGGGAAGTTGGGAGATTTGCGAAATTAGCGATTTTAGAGACTTGGGTAGTTTAAAGCAAAATAGGGACTTTTTCATAAAAACCTCTCTCATTTACCGAAAAGGGGCTTGAAAGTAGGGCAAAAAAATTGAAATTTAGAAGTTTCTTTGAAAATAGGGCACTCATGCATAATTGCGATTATATATTAGTAAATTTATAAAAGTAGAATCGCGAAGGAAGTTATCATTTAAAAAGTGTAAATGTTAAAAAGAAGCAGTATTTCTCAACTGAGTGTTGTTTAGAGTGAATTAGGACATTTTTAAATATAGCTTAATTAGTGTTATTAAATATAATAATCTGCGATGAATTTAAAACTGCCAGTTCAGGGTAAATTGAAGGGACACAGTTCTGCACTTTACACAACCAGTGAAATAAGGATAATATCACAAATCCGAACTGAAGTGTGTGAATCCACTTCTTGATGCTCGATGACTACATCTCCTATTCGTACCATTAATTATATTATTAGTTATAATTTTAACTTCCCACTCCATTAATTCATCTAAATCATGTAAAATTAAATTACTTCTATTTCAAACTAAAATGTAAATTATTTTATTTAATTTAATCATAAGATAATTTTAATTTTATATTTAAAATATATTGCTTTAAAATTATTATAATTATTCTCAAGAAAGTTTGTTTAAAATTAAATTCCATAAAAATTATAAAATAATTAAAGCATTTACATGTGATATATATTACAAGGCATTAAGTTGAGATTTTATAGCAAATAGTTCAGTTTAATATTTCTTCTATTCTTAATTCAATTACAGCTATGATTAACTATCATTTACAGAACCATTAATTTTATCATAGATTTTAAATTATTAAATAGAATTAATCTATTTGCTTCCAATTATCAAGTTACAAATTTTCCTTTTGAATTATAAAATATTTTATATAATTAAATTTAATTCTTGTCCTCAAGATTATCAATTCTGAAGTAAAATTAGGTTCTATAGTTTTTCTTTTAAATATTCATTTTATTGGTTCTCTAAAATTAAGATAAATAAAAATATTTTTAAATTAATTTACGATTTATCGTCCTTGCCCGACATCGATTGGCGAAAAATCTGCGGAGGAATGTAGCCTAAGAGTCATGTCACTGTGCAAGTTTAAAAATCCTTGTAAAAACTGATCGTTTGTTTATTTGATACGATTCAGATTCTTTAATTAATTACCATGCCAGACACTGATTAGCGAAACGCGAAGTTGAAAACATCCAGTGATTGCAACACTGCGATTGTACTAGAGCAAATGTAGCTTTTAAGTCATGTCACTGCCGCTCTTAATTAATTAAATACCCTAAACTGATCATTTGTTTCCTCGTAATGATTAGATTTTGCCTTAATGAATAGAAATAATTCCATAAACTAATAATAAACTTCAAATAATTTCGGTAGTAATTTGATTAAATCTTTACAACTTCTTCAGTAAATCTCCGTCTACAAAATTAAAAATCAAAATTAAATTTGCAAAACAAAATAATCAGAAACAATTTGGCTAAGTATTTTTTTAAATCTTTTTATATAGGTACTTAATAAAAATTCAGATGAACCAAGGAGCTCCTAGGATTTTTTAACAGATATACATTGATAATCAAGCCAAAACATTTTTTCTTAACTTTCAATATAGGTAATCCGAATATTTAATATTTAAATCTTTAAAAAATTCTTATGATATTGAGAAATCGTAATTTAATTCTCACAGTAACCAAAATCATTCTTGTATATTACCATCAAAGATATATTCCATTCAAGATTCAATTCTTCGAAAGATTAAATTAACCCAGTTACCCTAGCAAATAAACATGATTTCACTCTCTTAATCAGAACTAACGAATTCGACTTGAATGAAAATCAACTCTTCATTAATAAATTCTCAAATTTTGAGACTCAAACTTTGGGGCAAACCAAGCACAGTATCAGAAATTCAATTCAACACTACTTCCATTTTCTAACTTTCAATAAACAAATCAAATTGATTTGAAATATAACGAGATTTCTTACTATCAACCAATTGATTTCTCATTCAAGCAAAATTCATTCCTTACTCTTGATTCATATTACATTATCTTTGCTTTTAATGTATCAGGTGATGAAGGTATCAACGTTACTAACTAGGATCTTGCTTTTACCATCAAAGATTTATTCCATTCAGATTCAATTCATCGTAAGTGCTTAAATAAATATTATAACTCATTAAGAAATGTTATTTCACTCTCTTTATCAGAACTAACGATTTCGACTTGAATGAAGATCAACTTTTCATTACTAAATTCTCTGATGTTTATACTCCAAATGAGACTAATTATGACAGTAACAGAAATGCAATTCACTTCTAATTATAAATGAATAGACCAAAAGATGTTAAAGCTAATTCAATCTCCAAGTGGCAAACAATTGATTTCGCATTCAAGAAAATTTCACTCCTTTCTCTTAATTCATACTACTTTAGAAATCAATAAATGTTCACAGAGATCTTCGTCTTGGAAATAATGCTGATTTAAAATTATTTTTAAAAGTTCCAAAGATACTAAGACCCCAACAACCATTAAGAATTCTAATAAAGACCCCAAATTAATACTCTACCTAAACTCTTGCCGTTTAAGATGACGCTTACATTATTAAATTCGCACCATTCTCTCGATACTCTTTTAATGATATCACGCAATGAGTTGTTTATATAGATAATTACGAAAAGCAATCTAGCTTAAACATAAATAGGAAATCAATAAATCAATTTAACGATGGCAAAAACTGTGTTCACCAACAGTAGAATAATTTATCACTAAAACTTTATGAAAGAAATGAAAATTGCTATAAATTTTTAATGGTAAGTAGTCTTAGAACGCTTTAGAAATTTGTTTTTATGCTTTTAATGTATCAGAGATTAAAATACCTTCCTTACCAACTTTAGTCTATATCCCTTACAGCAAAAATAATTCAATTCAAGTATCAATTCTTCGAAAGATCTTACCAAAGGAAAGTATCAATCGTAAAGGAATAGGATTATAGAATCTTTATCTAATTATAGTTTTTACTAATTTTAAGATAAACTTTTCATTACTAAATTCTTTGATGTTGAAACTGCAACTTGGAAAGATGCCCTCAATAGTTCTAGAAATTTAACTCAATTCCAATTCTTTTCTATTTATTTATAAACAGCAAAGTACTGTTAAAGTATACCAGATTGCTTGCAAACAAAAATGATTTCTCTTCTTGCTACAAAATGATAATATTTAGAAATTCAATAAATACTTAAAACCCCAAAGAATTAAAAGAGACCTTAGATTGAGACCCCATATTGAAAACCTCACTGAATTTGTTACTGTTTAAAACTATGTTTACATTATCCAGTTTTCGCCATTTACCTAATGCCTTACCGAAGTTATCTATGAATAAAATTCAATCAAGTTTAGTAAGTCATTATACTATGTGTATATCATTTAACTGTTAATACTAGAAAATAATAATTTAACTATGATTTGATAAATAAGTTGTGTTCACTGTGTTATTTTGAAAGTTTTTTCTTATTGTTACATATGAAAATCTACCCTGAATATAATTAATCTTTGAATTTTTAGACTTAAAATCAAATAGTGGTAACTATTACTCAACTATTACATTTATTAAACTCCAGATATGTTTTATACAGCAAGAAATTACTAATCACTAGAAATATTGGTAACATTCTTTTTGATTGATAAGACTTTTTTTCACTTGTTAAACCAAACTTTAAATCTTTTGTAACAAACATCACTTGAACTTGAACGTTAAACTTTATTTAATAGATTTGCTGTTTATTTTTTATAAAAAAATGAAGCTTTAAACTTTTTGCAGTTTTTACTTTCACTTTTTTAACTAAAGTTATTGGGCTATAGCTAAGTTTGAACGTAATTTAGGGATATATGTCTGGAAATTTTAGATAATAACCAAACATCTAAGAAATTCAGCAATATAAATAATCAAAATGCAAGTAAATCATTATTTTAGTACATAAAGTAATAGAATAACTTAAAAACTCAAAAACTTAAGTTAGGCTTTGAAATTTATAAGATCTACGTAAATATATGAACAGCTAATTTAAACCTAAAATCAAAAATTTAAATGAAAACTTTGAATAAATTGAGAAAACTTAATTAATTAAAGAAAAAATAGTTAAGAGCAACTTGAACTTATAATTTTCAAATTAATTGGGTTCTAAAACTTTATAGAAGATATTTCAAGCAGCTTGTATTTAGGTCAATACAAATAAATTTTCATGGTTCCTTAATAAAATTAGTACTTTTCTAACTTGCAACAAATCTGTGAAGATTAAATATAAAGCTTTTAAGTTAAATAGTGAAAAAATAGGGAGGTAAATTGTAAATTTGTTTAGATTTTTGAATTGAAAGTTATTTTTTGGATTGGCCTCCACAAGAGAAATCATTTTTCTTTTGAAGTCAATTTATTTTTTCTTTGGTAGGACTCTGAATTTGATAAAATTAAAGCTATATGATTCAAGCTTGAGAATCATTTTATAGGTTGCTTAATTTTTAGTAATAATCTATTATTGTTTGAAGTCCTTATAATAATCTCACTGCGAAAACCTCAGTAGCCCTTCCTCAAGTTTATCTAGGCTAGGGTTACACCCTAGTTCAAAGTGAAATTACTTCTGAGTATTATAAAATGGATAACTTGATAATGGTAAGCTACTTGTTATGGCATCTGTGTATTTACTGCGCCTCTCATTAATCGCTTAATTGTTCTCTTTATAATATCAAATCTTCTCCTCCAAAACTTACAAGAAGCCATCCAAGATCATAATAAATTGATAAGTGATGTAAATAAGTTACCAGATCATAAAAAATAAAGGATAACAATTTCAGGGAGTCTTTTACTTTATTTTCAATCATTAAATTATTAGGCATTCCTGTTTTTAATATAAAATATAGAAGAAATAACTGCTGCTATTTCAAGGAAGGCAAATTCAGTAGAAGTATCAATAATTTGCACATAAGCCAATCTCAATTCCAGATTATAATTTTGTACTTACAAAGCCAAATAAAAAAGCTGGAAGAGGAAATGCTCGAATTTATGTACTTCTCAGAGTCCAAGCCAAAAAATGAAACAAGAATGTTGGTTTTGACTTTGATAAAACTGAAATCGCAGCAACAGAAAAGCCAAGTTAAGTCACTTTATCAAGTTTTAAAAGTAGAGACCAGGAGAAAGTTCAAGGTCTTTTGAAATTCTTGAATTTCATCCAACTTTACTACTAAATGTTTGGTGATAGAGATTGGTCTAAGAAGAAATAGTACTACCTCGCTGAAGCCTCTAATATGTAAAGGTACATCGAGACTGCAAATGTTCAGAGTAAGGTTACAGTTAACTTTGGTATGAGAGAAACGTGATGCTAAAGCTGAAAAACTCTCAGTCTTCAACAGATTGTCTCAAGAAGTGTCCTCTTACAAAAATATACTTTCAGACCTACTCAAAGTATTAAAGGGGGAGTTGCTAATTTAACTGGAAACGCAGAGAAAATTTTGGTTAGTGTGATAGTGATGTTTATTACACTAAAGAAAAACTTCAAAATTTAATTCAGTTCTTTTTGCAGGCAAGGTAATTCGTCCTCAAATGGTTACAGCTTTCCTAAAGGTTGGAGCCTGAAATATCTTTACATAGATTCTTGCCTGTTCCTTATTAATGTCAATCACTAAAAGAATAAATCCACAAGACTCTGATATAAAGTAGAGCTACTTCTCTCTTAATTATCTATATATTTCTTCTCAAACATTATCACACTAGAGAGAACGATGAAGATACTGGAATGTTAGAATGTTAGAAGAAGAAAAGTAGGAAGGAACTAGAGAGACTAGCAAAGAGGGCTTCTCACTGTATGATATCCCTAACGATGATTCGATTCATTTCCTTATTGCTTTTGCATTTAAGTCCTGGATGATCTATAATGAAATAGTACAAAAGTCTATCAGGCAAGTTTGAGCAACAACAATAAATATAATAGAACTACTGAATTTTTTTATATTAAAATTAGTAAATCAAAAGTGATGGTTTGTTACATGGACACCTATTCCAAATTGGACACATATTCCAAAATGGACACATATTCCAAAATGGACACAATTCCAGTAGTCTAACGACTATTTTATTCATAAGTTATCTTCTTCGCTTTAGCAAACTTTATTAGGATCCCTTCATTATATTTATTCACCGATGATACAGTTAAAGTTCTAAGGGAAATATGGCAATAGCTACCTGTAATAGTTGCAAATATTCTGCATTAATAAATGAGTCTTAAAGCTAAGCTTTAAGTAGTTTAATGATCATAAAAACTAAAATTTATACAATGCAATCACAGAGTTTGAATATAGTTTAAGGTAGAATTTCCACCTGACTCTAACCAACCTCACTACATTACATTCCTCACTATTAATAAGTGAGATTAATTATAATCTAAGCTTACTATAGAGCCTTAGAGTATATACAATTATATCTCCATAGTTGTTTGAGTAGGTTAGAATTTAAACTTTAATACTTTAACTGATTAAATAAAATGCCTGAAATAAAACTAAATCTTAATGACAGTTAGAAAATAGAATTGAACGATCCCTGCTCCTACTCAAGCCTCCCAGCAACTCTCAGTTGCTTTAAAGTTTAAACTATATGCTTGAGATCAAGTGATGAGAGAACTGTGATGATTGACAGAGGTTAAGTTGAACTTTTCCAAAATTAGAGTAATTTCTTAGGAATTAAATTTATTCGGATTAGTCGTGTAATTCATATGAATTTGAGGGGTAAAATTGATATTCTCAAAATGACTACTAATTCTATCATAAGTTTCGTTGGAGATTCCCCCTTCACTTCCAGACTATGTGAGAGTATGCTAAGTGATCTCAGACACTTATGAGAGAAGTGGGAATGCGAAAGCAGCAGAATAACCCTTGGATTTCCTGAGAATAGAGGGTGGATTTAAAGTTTTAGAAATTTGAGATAATTTGAGATTTAATTAAGCTTTAATTAAGGATTATATAGAGATTATAGAGAAAAAACAAACAAAGTTTTGACACTTTGATTTTACCAAGTTAGTTTTGTTTTTAAGAACCCGAGCTGGATATTGCATGTAAGTAGAGCCAGAGTGAACATTGAATACAGAGATAATGTTTCAGATCAACCACCTCAGACTCTTAAGAAATATTGGCTACTAAGAAGGTTTCCTGGTAAGTTTAGATTTAGCTGAATAATTATCAAGGGAAAATGCTGATGTTGACTTAGAATAAAAGTAATAATCCTCCTATGTATTGGCTCAACCTATATACCAATCACCTTAAATGATACTGCCCCTTGCTGTAATTGATACTGTCGATTTATCTTCCATGTATCTTCTAATTCTCATAAAGACTAAGGGATAACTATCTTGGCTTAGATTCAAGGTCTACAATCTAATAGAGTAATTGCTGTTTTTAAGTATAGAAATAACTTTACTCAATGATTGGTAGTACTGAGTCTACTGAATATCAATTATTCATTTCAAAGCTAAGTGAAAAATCATTGAAAAGTATAAGACTTTTAATCTATGTAACAAACATCACATCAAGACTTTACAAGTTGACTTCCAGTTATCTTCCATTTATTTCAAATTTTACCTTCAACTTATTGAGTAAGGCTCAAAGAAATTTTTCATTCAAAAGTTATTTAAAGCCACTCTTTTATCAAAGCTCTCTACTTGTACTAAGTTGTAGGAAGTTAGTAAGAACTCCTTAAAACTCATTCGTTTTATGATAATAGTAAAGCAACTAAAGTTTGTATAGAGCTTAATAGTATTGCTAGTCGATAGATTCAACTATGAAGTTTGGTAGCTTTAACTTCCAAAGTTTTAAGACTTCCTACCAAGTTGATTGAGGAGTTCTATGCTAAGTTCATAGCTTTTAAGCAAGCCTAGGTTGGTTTTTATTCTTAGAAAAAAGAGAAGTGCAATTTTTTAAAGCTAGTGTTGGCAATCTTGGAATTCTTACTTGAATTAAGTTAACTGAAAGTGATGTTTGTTACATTATACATAATCCATATATACTCTATTATAAGAATAATATACTGAGTTGCCGAACCTTCCCTCTCATTGAAATTTTTGCAATACTCCTGTTATTATTTGTTTTATAGTTTAAGTGAGGAGCTACTTGGATAACTATAGTTTATATATTTAGTCTCAGATTATTTCAATCTTAAAGATAATTTGAAAAAGTGGAAATCTTCCAAAAGGTAGACTTTTTCCAATGCAAAAGTGGACTTCTTCCAGTCCTAAAAGTGGACTTCTTCCAGTCCTAAAAGTGGACTTCTTCCAGTCCTAAAATTAGACTTCTTCCAGAGGTAAAAAAGTGGACTTCTTCCAATTGTAAAGTAGACTTTCTTCCTTCCAAATTTCTCACTCTACCTGTGTTTATTCGTTTCTTATTTTAATAGTTAAAATATATAGCAACCTTAGTCATAGAATCTCCAAGGTCCTGACCGAGCAAAGGCGTAGAGGTCTGCCTTTAGGGTTGAGGTAGACTTTTTCCAGTAAGACTATGAAAATTTAAAAATAGCCTTGTTTAGGCTGAATTTATTTATGATATTGTCTCTCCTATTTATGCTTTACCCTTCAAGCTAATCAAATGTGCGGTTATATAGCCTGCAAGCACTTATAACATATTTGGATAACTTAAAACTATTAAAGAACATATTTTGAGGTAGGATCAATGGAAAATTATAAGGCCAATTTTCTTCAATTTTTAAGGTCAAAATTGCGGTTAAGGGCACCCAAACATTTCAAGATGGGTTATATCCACTTCCACCCCCAATCCGAGTTCCCTCCTTCTATTTCATCGTTCTAAAGTGTATTTGCAACATTTAAGTTGGGGTGGTAGGGTTTGGAGAGGATTAGAAAATAATTTTAGTAAAATCATATAAGTCATATTCTATAATCTCTTAGAGATAGTATAGCCACTTTCAAACTTGGAATTGAAAATAAATCCACCCACCCCTCTAAATCCGCGGTTCCGTAACTTTAAAACCCACTTATTGGATGTATATGTAATGAGGCTTGGATTTTTAGACGATTAGGAGTGGTTTGGGAAAGATCTAAGACCCAAGGTTGGACCTCATGGTGCATCCGAGGGAAATGAGGAGGGTCTCTGGAAAGTGTCCTCAGATCAGAAATTGGGTATACCGACCTACCGATCTGAAAGTTGAAAATCTAATGTTTCATATGCCAACAAACCCACAAATTCCAAGACCTTCCTTGCTAGAAATTTGATAGGGCAATTATAAGGAGATACTGACAAATGATTCATATATATTAAGGGGTTATAAAGAGAGTGACTAGGTTTGATCAACGAAAGTGGTTGGCGATATAAGAGATCTAAGTATAAATTATATATAGTTAATTATATAAAACCTAAATTCAAAATATAACGAAGTACCTATCATTTACTTGTCAGTGATTTCCTTTAAAAATTTCTCTGCTTTAACAAATTGATTCACAATCATACTTATAAGTATCGAAAGTTGACTAACTGAGACTATAATCAGTTGTGACATCTACCCAGTAACATCTTTAAAATGGCAGTCTGACTTACCTTATTTTTGATAATAATAAGTTATAAATTTTAACTTAAATTCACAAATTAAATATATGTTAATCTGCCTGTAAGTATAATAATGATTCCTTGGCAATAGTATTTTTGCTTATTTCTCTTTAGTCATCATTCCTAAGTAGAATATTACCTATATTAATAATAATTTTAATGTTAAGATATTAGTAGAAACAAGCCAGTGATTAGAGCAGTGGCAAACTCTGGAAGTAAGGATTTATTATAATTGTTTTAGATATGCGAAGTCCAAAAGCCAGTTCGATTTGCTTCATTGTGATCTTTGTGGATAATGGATGCTTAAGCGCACACTGAAGTTGCATTAATAGCGAAAGCATCAACCAATTAAGATTGAAGAAGCTACTGTTGATCTAATTGTTACTCAGACTGCTATTCCTGCTTCTCCTTCAAAGATAAATATCTAAGTAAACAATCAGGAATTGGAAGCTGAAAGAATTCAAGAGATACCTACTAAATAAGTTTAACCAATTGATTTCACTAGCGTTGACCTAGCTTATGATTTATTTAACTACCCTGAACCTTAAGTCAACTTGTTGAAGTACTCTTTCAAAGTAAGAGAGCACTGGGATCTAAAGTCTTCCCTCACTCCATTCACTCTATTGGATATTCCAAACCAATCAGTAAGTTATAAATTTAAGCAAAATGTAGGCGAGCTTAATGAAAGCAGTGGATGTATTGGAAGACACTGCAGATGGTGAGATTGAACGAAAGATATTCATCGAGTTTATGCTGCTTCCTGAACAACTGCGAGAACTCAAAGACTTGCTCTATAAAACAGCCTTCCTTTCCTTACTAAATAAGCGTCATGGCGAGATCGCCGATGGTAAAATTTATTATATATCTTAACTTATCTATAGAGAGAATGCCTAAGCAAGTACTCAAGATTTTCAATCCCTTAAAGGCAACTGTATTTCAAAGCTATTTAAATGGGCAGCTCCGCAAGAGTCTATCTAACATTTTCTAGGCATTCATCAACGAATACAACAGTGATGTGGTTGAACAGCTTTCCTATTTTAAAGTCTTAAAAGGAATCCACCTTGACATATTTGAGTTCTTTAAAGTTGAAAGATTCCAAGTTGTCGATTTTAATACCTCAATCGTCTGGAAGCCTGGTAAATTCAAGTAACGTACTTACAAGGACAAAAAACCATTAAGTCCTTCAAGACATCATATACAGTCAGCTAAAGCTTTAATATCTCAAGGTCTGCGTGTTGCCATGATACTTTAATCACTTGCCAATTTCTTTGTTAATATTCCACACAGACCTCATACTTCAAGATTCGCTTGTCTAAATATCTTACTTGATAAATGGTTGCAGGAGAACAAAGCTGTGAGGAGTGCTGGTTCCAAGTGCTCTAAGGGCTCAAGACTGTTAAGCATTGCAAGATAGCTGGAAGATCAGCTCTGGATTTTGCTTGACCCGAATTCCAAAGTCGTCAAAAGTGACAATGCTGAAAAACTAGGAAGAGAAGTATACCATGACATTGAGGAAAGGAAGATATATCAACCCAAGTTGAAGCCCAGACTTCAGAAGCAATTGGACAAGGCTAGGAAGACTCTTAACATACCCAATATGAGTGAGCGCAATAAATGCAACCCCAAAACAACTTTCTATATCAAGAAAGGCTTTTAAGATCTTTGGGTGTATGATTGCAATTGCAAAATCCACAAGCTTCAAATATGAGAACAGGCTGCTATTTATCTTGATTACTAGATATGAAGAACCTCACAAGCTTCGCAGTTGAAAAGAATCTAAACTAAAAAGATTAATTTCCCCTAATCCATTCACTAACCACTGTCTCTTTTATTCTAAGAATGTTAATTAATGTCTTTCGTATATTA
>ARYC01007530.1:0-20416 GCA_000711775.1 Oxytricha trifallax
TGAACCCTTATATGAAACCTATGAAACTTACAGAAAATAATTTCAATAGCCGCACAAACTTAAAACCTCAACTCTCTCAATCGAACGACATCTCTAATCTGTATAGTGTGCGATTGAAGAATTCAGATGTTTTAATCATAAACGCTGCATATCGAATTTTTGTAAATTATTTTGGCTAAATTTGACTACAAACTATGAACCCTTATATGAAACCTATCAAATTTACAGAAAATAATTCAAAAGCAGCACAAACTTAAAACCTCAACTCTATCAATCGAACGACATCTCTAATCTGTAAAGTGTGCGATTAAAGAATTCAGAGGTTTTTTTCATAAACGCTGCATATCGAATTTATGTAAAGTATTTTGGCTAAATTTGACTACAAACTATGAACCCTTATATGAAACCTATCAAATTTACAGAAAATAATATCAAAAGCCGCACAAACTAAAAACCTCAACTCTATCAATCGAACGACATCTCTAATCTGTATAGTGTGCGATTAAAGAATTCAGAGGTTTTATTCATAAACGCTGCATATCGAATAAAGTATTTTGGCTAAATTTGACTACAACTATGAACCCTTATATGAAACCAATGAAATTTACAGAAAAAAATTTCAATAGCCGCACAAACTTAAAACCTCAACTCTCTTAATCGAACGACATCACTAATCTGAATAGTGTAAGATTGAAGAATTCAGAGGTTTTTTTCATAAACGCTGCATATCGAATTTTTGTAAATTATTTTGGCTAAATTTGACTACAAACTATGAACCCTTATATGAAACCTATGAAATTTACAGAGAATAATATCAATTGCCGCACAAACTTAAAACCTCAACTCTCTCAATCGAACGACATCTCTAATCTGTATAGTGTTCGATTGAAGAATTCAGAGGTTTTTTTCATAAACGCTGCATATCGAAATTATGTAAAGTATTTTCGCTAAATTTGACTACAAACTATGAACCCATATATGAAACCTATGAAATTTACAGAAAATAATTTCAAAAGCAGCACAAAATAAAAACCTCAACTCTATCAATCGAACGACATCTCTAATCTGTATAGTGTGCGATTAAAGAATTCAGAGGTTTTTTCATAAACGCTGCAAATCGAAATTATGTAAAGTATTTTCGCTAAATTTGACTACAAACTATGAACCCTTATATGAAACCTATGAAATTTACAGAAAATAATTTCAAAAGCCGCACAAACTAAAAACCTCAACTCTCTCAATCGAACGACATCTCTAATCTGTATAGTGTGCGATTGAAGAATTCAGAGGTTTTTTTCATAAACACTGCTAATCGAATTTATGTAAATATTTTGGCTAAATTTGACTACAAACTATGAACCCTTATAATAAACCTATTAAATTAACAGAAAATAATTTCAATAGCCGCACAAACTTAAAACCTCAACTCTCTCAATCGAACGACATCTCTAATCTGTATAGTGTGCGATTGAAGAATTCAGAGGTTTTATTCATAAACGCTGCATATCGAATAAAGTATTTTGGCTAAATTTGACCACAACTATGAACCCTTATATGAAACCAATGAAATTTACAGAAAATAATTTCAAAAGCCGCACAAACTAAAAACCTCAACTCTCTCAATCGAACGACATCTCTAATCTGTATAGTGTGCGATTGAAGAATTCAGAGGTTTTAATCATAAACGCTGCATATCGAATTTTGTAAAGTATTTTGGCTAAATTTGACCATAAACTATGAACCCTTATATGAAACCGATGAAATTTACAGAAAATAATTTCAAAAGCCGCACAAACTTAAAACCTCAACTCTCTCAATCGAACGACATCTCTAATCTGTATAGTGTGCGATTGAAGAATTCAGAGGTTTTTTTCATAAACGCTGCTAATCGAATTTATGTAAAGTATTTTGGCTGAATTTGACTACAAACTATGAACCCATATATGTTTGAAACCTATTAAATTAACAGAAAATAATTTCAATAGCCGCACAAACTTAAAACCTCAACTCTCTCAATCGAACGACATCTCTAATCTGTATAGTGTGCGATTGAAGAATTCAGAGGTTTTTTTCATAAACGCTGCATATCGAAATTATGTAAAGTATTTTCGCTAAATTTGACCACAAACTATGAACCCTTATATGAAACCTATGAAATTTACAGAAAATAATTTCAAAAGCCGCACAAACATAAAACCTCAACTCTCTCAATCGAACGAAATCTCTAATCTGTATAGTGTGCGATTGAAGAATTCAGAGGTTTTTTTCATAAACACTGCAAATCGAATTTATGTAAATATTTTGGCTAAATTTGACTACAAACTATGAACCCTTATAAGAAACCGATGAAATTAACAGAAAATAATTTCAAAAGCCGCACAAACTTAAAACCTCAACTCTCTCATCGAACGACATCTCTAATCTGTATAGTGTGCGATTGAAGAATTCAGAGGTTTTATTCATAAACGCTGCATATCGAATAAAGTATTTTCGCTAAATTTGACTACAAACTATGAACCCTTATATGAAACCAATGAAATTTACAGAAAATAATTTCAAAAGCCGCACAAACTAAAAACCTCAACTCTCTCAATCGAACGACATCTCTAATCTGTATAGTGTGCGATTGAAGAATTCAGAGGTTTTTTTCATAAACGCTGCATATCGAAATTATGTAAAGTATTTTCGCTAAATTTGACCACAAACTATGAACCCTTATATGAAACCTATGAAATTTACAGAAAATAATTTCAAAAGCCGCACAAACTTAAAACCTCAACTCTCTCAATCGAACGACATCTCTAATCTGTATAGTGTAAGATTGAAGAATTCAGAGGTTTTTTTCATAAACACTGCAAATCGAATTTATGTAAATATTTTGGCTAAATTTGACTACAAACTATGAACCCTTATAATAAACCTATGAAATTAACAGAAAATAATTTCAATAGCCGCACAAACTAAAAACCTCAACTCTCTCAATCGAACGACATCTCTAATCTGAATAGTGTAAGATTGAAGAATTCAGAAGTTTTTTCTTAAACGCTGCATATCGAATTTATGTAAAGTATTTTGGCTAAATTTGACTACAAACTATGAACCCTTATATGAAACCTATGAAATTTACAGAAAATAATTTCAATAGCCGCACAAACTTAAAACCTCAACTCTCTCAATCGAACGACATCTCTAATCTGTATAGTGTAAGATTGAAGAATTCAGAGGTTTTTTTCATAAACGCTGCAAATCGAATTTATGTAAAGTATTTTGGCTAAATTTGACTACAAACTATGAACCCTTATATGAAACCTATGAAATTTACAGAAAATAATTTCAATAGCCGCACAAACTTAAAACCTCAACTCTCTCAATCGAACGACATCTCTAATCTGTATAGTGTAAGATTGAAGAATTCAGATGTTTTTTCATAAACGCTGCATATCGAATTTATGTAAATTATTTTGGCTAAATTTGACTACAAACTATGAACCCTTATATGAAACCTATGAAATTTACAGAAAATAATTTCAATAGCCGCACAAACTTAAAACCTCAACTCTCTCAATCGAACGACATCTCTAATCTGTATAGTGTGCGATTGAAGAATTCAGAGGTTTTTTTCATAAACGCTGCATATCGAATTTTTGTAAAGTATTTTGGCTAAATTTGAGCATAAACTATGAACCTTTATATGAAACCTATGAAATTTACAGAAAATAATTTCAATAGCCGCACAAACTTAAAACCTCAACTCTCTTAATCGAACGACATCTCTAATCTGTATAGTGTGCTATTGAAGAATTCAGAGGTTTTATTCATAAACGCTGCATATCGAATAAAGTATTTTGGCTAAATTTGACTACAACTTATGAACCCTTATATGAAACCAATGAAATTTACAGAAAATAATTTCAAAAGCCGCACAAACTAAAAACCTCAACTCTCTCAATCGAACGACATCTCTAATCTGTATAGTGTACGATTGAAGAATTCAGATGTTTTATTCATAAACGCTGCATATCGAATTTATGTAAAGTATTTTGGCTAAATTTGACTACTAACTATGAACCCTTATATGAAACCTATGAAATTTACAGAAAATAATTTCAATAGCCGCAACAAACTTAAAACCTCAACTCTCTCAATCGAACGACATCTCTAATCTGTATAGTGTGCGATTGAAGAATTCAGAGGTTTTTTTCATAAACACTGCTAATCGAATTTATGTAAATATTTTGGCTAAATTTGACTACAAACTATGAACCCTTATAATAAACCTATTAAATTAACAGAAAATAATTTCAATAGCCGCACAAACTTAAAACCTCAACTCTCTCAATCGAACGACATCTCTAATCTGAATAGTGTGTCGATATGCAGCGTTTATGAAAAAATCTCTGAATTCTTTAATCGCACACTATACAGATTAGATATGTCATTCGATTGAGAGAGTTGAGGTTTTAAGTTTGTGCGGCTATTGAAATTATTTTCTGTAAATATCATAGGTTTGCATGAACATAGATGCAGGAGCTGGCACTAAGAGAAGAAACATGGTCCCAAGCAAGCCTTAAGAGGAAGAAAAGAAAGAGAAGCCAAATCCCTTTACGGGCAAATTTAATATGTGTACTTACTCATTCATTTAAATCTTAAACTTATTTATATACACTACATCTCCCTTCTCTTGCTCATACCTTTGCTTTATCATCGCTGACTCTTTTATCAGCACTCTTAATAAAATCTTCTGTATCTATCTTCAGATCGTGCATCAGATGATAGAGCAGAAGTTTCTTGTAGTGGCCTTTTAATAGGCCCCAATATAGTTCAATTCCATTGAATTGAGGGCTATAAGGAACATTCAATACAGGTGTTATGTTTAGCCTTTCATATTCTCTCCTTGAGTCTTTAGTTTTATTAACTGATAAGTTATCAACAAACAGGATAATTTCTTATTCAGCATACTTATCTCTTAGCTATTGCAAAAATTTATTATATTATTCAGTCTTAATAGAGTGAGGGTGGATAACATAAGTCTCAAGCCCACTTTCTTCACTGATTCCACCAAGGATTGCATGAGTTTATACCTTAACCTTTTGATCATAAACTTCTATGTTGCTGTACCTCTTATACCAAGACCTCGATATGAAGGTATTAAACGTGAATACTGCCTCATCAGCATGTATGAACTTTAGGGGGGGGGCAACACCTGAACCAGTAACTTTTTTTTCATATTTCTACCCTTCTTAAAATCCTGTAAATAGGTGACTAAAGTCACTTAAGGGTCAATAAATCTTAATTCATCACTAAAATTAATCCTAGACTGCTCACTCGGGTCGAAAAGCTCAAGTTTATATATAAATTTAAGATGTAAATATTCAGTTTTTTTAAAGATTTTTTTCAAAATATTCTTTTAATTTTTTCTTGATTTTTTATTAATATAAGTAGAAAACAATTCAATTCTATCCTTTTGAAGTATGCATAAAAAGATAAATTGGTATACCATATCCAAAATAAAATATACTATCAACCCTATCTTTTTATGCATACTTCAAAAGGATAGAATTGAATTGTTTTCTACTTATATTAATAAAAAATCAAGAAAAAATTAAAAGAATATTTTGAAAAAAATCTTTAAAAAAACTGAATATTTACATCATAAATTTATATATAAACTTGAGCTTTTCGACTCGAGTGAGCAGTCTAGGGTAAATTTTAGTAATGAATTAAGATTTATTGACCCTTAATTGACCTTAGTCACCTATTTACAGGATTTTAAGAAGGGTAGAAATATGAAAAAAAGTTACTGGTTCAGGTGTTGCCCCCCCCCCGAACTTTATATTATGCTCTTAAGCCCTCTGCATTTAATCGAATATATAATTTAAATTAGTCTTATAAAATGGAACATTAAAGTCGATCACTCTCTTAATGCGATTGACTGTCTTGTAAGATATACCATTCTTTTTATAGATATTAGCTATGGATTATGCAGAGATGTGTAGCTCAGGAAATTGGCGATGAAACATCACAGCCCTCTAGGCCAGAGAGAAATGAGCCCAGTATTTTAGAGTCTTATCATTAATAAGATAATCGATATGATGCTGGGAAAATTTTAGAGGTCTCTAAGGCTTAGAATTAAGTTGCTATCTCTTTAAATTCTTTAAATTCAATGCTAATAGACAGTGTGACCTAACAGTAGCAGGAGATTTATGGAGTAGTCTTGCAATAGATGTGTAATTTAGAATTGGTCTGAGTTTATCACTATAATCATTACATCCATAACGCAACTTAAACAATAAATCTATATATTCACTGTCATAAACTGATCCCAAACCTCGCATATTCTCACTTAAATTACTGATATTTAAACCATTAACCCCTACATAAACCCTATTAAAACCCTAATAAAGCATGCGTTAATAGTCTACTTTCATCAATCAAAAACTCAATCAAACAACTTCAGGGGTTTTGGGGTTTTGAATGTGCAGATAAAATCATGGTGTGGCAGTTGATTACTTTGCACTTGGTATCGTTTGTTACGAATTTATGTTTGGAAAGAGACCATATTTGGGTAAAAGCAGGAAGGAAATTAGAGATTAAATATTTCAACAGCAAATTCAACTCAAGAAATCTGATATACCAGACGGATGGAGCATGGAAGCAGCTGATTTTATAAATAAGTGTTTGTAGAGAAAGCCCGCTAATAGACTTGGATTAAATGGTCCCAATGAAGTTAAGTAGCATGTTTGGTTAAGAGATGTAGAATTAAAAACCTTAAATATATAAATTAAATAGATGTACACAGTTAATCCCTCGAAACATATTACTTTACTTTTTTTAATAGATTATTCACAATTCAGAATTATGTGCCATTTTTATCTTCAAAAATAAATATCTTTTTTTTATATTTTAAACGTGCAGCTCTCAAAATATATTTAATTTTATTAATACCTTGAAATAATATTAATAAATCTTTCCATTATTTATGTAAATAAATGTATTTTGAATGGCAGACAATAATTGAAATGAAATATAATCCTACCTTTTTGCCATGTACTATTATTTATATTGTTTTAATTGTAACTATAGAACCAAGACCTCCGCTTAACAAAGATCAGGTAGATAAAGACATCCCACCTGACCAATAAGAGGAGGCTCAAATGCTTTTACGTAGAAATTCAATTTAAAACTTATTTAACGGATATGATTTCGATATTGAATAACTTAGACACCAAATTTATGAAAATATTAAATAATTCAAAAATAATAATTTTATTTCTGTTATTTATTTATTGCAAATTTCTATATTAATAGCATCATAATTAATTATAAAATAATAGAATTGTTAAATTTTTAAAGAATATTAAGTTAAATTTTTATTTTTTTGCTAATTTAACAAGATAAAAGAAGATAGGAAATTGAAGATGAAAACTAGAAAAAGAGACTCTTAACAAACGCAGCAGTAAATACTACATAGGGTGGGAACGACTGAACCGATACCAAGCACTCCCCAATCTACAAGAAGTTCGTTGAAGAACTGCAAGAGTGAACAGTTCATTGAAAATCGAATAAAAAAATAATAGAAAAGCAGACTATTGATTCACTAAAAATGTAATTATTATGTAATCACTAATAATAACTTGAAAACGAAGAATATCTAGTATTCCAAGAAACAATTAAAAATCAAAATATTTTAAAAATTATCTTTACTATTTTTTATGACAATTCTAATGATTTGTTGAGTTTGAATTCTTTATTAAAGAAATATTCAAAGACGACAGCAAATAAAACTATTGTAATGTATTTTATAAGTAAAAAAACTTGAAATATTATAAAATTAAAATACTTAATCAAATTATTTTTAAGCAGTAAATTAAAGCTATAGCTATTTGTAAATTAATAAATGCTCATATTTATTAAAAAGATAACAAATAAAAATATTTTACCTTAATATTTGTTTTTCCATATTTTGTTTAATTTTACTTTAAAGTATTCAAATTTTATAAAATTTGTTTTAGAATTTAATTGATTTTCTTTAGTATTTTGTATTTAAATATACTTTTTTGCTTTTATAAGATCTCATAATGTGTTTTGGATTAGTAATAGATGATATTTATAAAAACTCCGGATCTCAAATTGGATTCTATTTGCTGAAGAAAAGCAAGGGAAAAATCCTGCATAAGACAACTTCAGCAGAATATCACTCGGGATTTCCCCTCAGCAAGCCAAACAATAAGTCTTTGCTGAGAAGGGGTTTTACCTGAACAATAAGCACTCACATAAAAAAAGAAACAAGAGAAAGTGACCATAGAAATTAAAATACAAACTCCTATTTTTAAATTATATGCATCAATATCTTTTATAAAAAGCATAATACTTATTATTAAGTTAAATTGTCTAATAACCTATTAAAAGTCATCAATAAATAAATATTTCTTTTAATTTTATAATGTGAATATAACACGATTTTAAAATTCAATTATAGTTTTATTTTTTATTAAACTTTCATAAATTAAATTTATTAAAATTCATAAACTATAGTAAACTGTTATCACTATGATATTATTAATTTATGGTGTATAGAGAAAAAATACTGGCCATAAACCAAACATTATAATAATATCATATATTCATATAAATTTATAATCAGAGTCTTCAAATAATGTTGATAAAGAAATTTCCAAAGTGTTATAATAATTTAAATTTAGTATAAAAGATTTTTATCTAATACTTAATGATAAGTTTGAAAAAAATAGCAAAATTTTACTATTGGAGATACTATTATATTTCATTTTTTACCAAAATATAAAATAAAATAAAAAAGCATTTAATCCTTGGGAGAGTTTATTCGGATTAATTTAAGTATATTGTCTTTCTAAATTTCAATGAACTTTTGATGGGATTAAATCCTTTATTATTTTTATTTATATTTTTAGAGAAAGTGAAATAAAATAGGATAGAGAATAGTAAAGTTTTGCTTTTTAGATTTCTTTTATAAAGGTAAAATATTTTGGATGGTTAAACTGGCAAGAATTTATTATTTAATTTAAATTTATTATAAAAATTTCGAATTTTTCTGTGACAAACATAACAAAAATTTAATTATTTTAAAATCTAATTTTTTAGTGCTCTTAATCTTAAAAATATAGTAGGTGATTAGTGAAAATGGAAATCATTATAATAGAGTTAGTAATATATTTGTGTTATTGAATTAAATTCTCTTATTATTTAATATATTATTGAATTATAATTATATATAGTTTCAATGAGATAACAATTAAACAATTAATTTAAATTATTTTGATAATACATTACAAATGGTAACCCATCGCATATTTGTGCTAAATGTTTCGTTTAGGGAAGAGTTAGAACTAAGACTGTTAAGAGAGCTTCTAAGGCCATCATTGAGAGATACTACGGAAAGTAATGCCTTATTTTTAAATCTCAATTTCCTTCTGTAGATTGACCAATGACTTCCACACTAACAAGCGTATCATTGATGATATTAAAACTATTTATACTATAATTATTACCATTTAAGATAGTCAATGTATCAAAATAATACAGTCTAAAATGATTAAGATAAATAAGATATTGCCGTCGTCCAATCCAAGAGATTAAGAAACAAGATTGCTGGTAAGTCTCAAATCTTGAAAAGCACTGAATCTCACTTTATCTTATAGGTTTCACCACCCACATGATGAAGAGAATCCAAAAGGGACCAGTAAAGGGCATTAAAATTGAATAAATTGACAAATTTCAAACCTTAACTCTTTTAATTGCAAATTTATTTAATTTGGGGCATCTCACTTAAGCTCCAAGAAGAGGAAAGAGAGAGAAAGATGGACTTTATTCCAGAGAGATCAGAGCTTCAAGTAGAGAACTTGGAAATCAAGGACAGCGTCGTCAGACAATTGGTCAAGGATCTCGGTCTTAGAAAGCTCATTCCAGGCAGACAAAAGAAAGAATGAGTTAGCAATGCGTGACCACCGGTCTTCGATTCCAATCACAAGGGTCGTTTAAAGGGACTAGAGTTACAGATACAATCAAAAATACATATTAATTCAAAATACTCTCATTTAAATATATTATAAAATTTAACTTGTTTTTGTGAATGAAGGGCTTTAGTTCTCTTTAATTCTTCTAAAATATATCTAAATATTCCTACCTCCTTATTTATTAATTACTACTCTCAGCTAATATATCTGTAATTAATATATCATTCACATATATCTCATCTGTTTTTCATTAAAGTAATAATTTGAATAAGATAAAATATTTAAATTTAAAAATTATAAATATAAAATATTCAATTACCTTCTTAAGTATGATAAAAATAGAATTGATAAATATTATTAATAGAGAAATAGTTAAAATATTGTACTATCAAAATGGCACATTAATTCCAATTGAATTTTGACAGCAACACTCACAACCCCAAAACCATTCTTAAACAAAAACTTTGGTTTTTAGTTTTGTTGATGATGTTGAGATTTTTTAGAAGATGTGAGAAAATGCAAACTTATATTTAATTAAGTATTATGAATTATTTAAATATCAAATAAATTATATTTATTTAGATTTTTTTCTAATAAATCTTTCTTTATTTAATTATATAGCGTGTTGTCTAAAAATTTAATATGGGTTTTTTTAGTTTTCGCGAATACATTATCATATTATATCTTTAATTTAAATAGGGGTTATTGTGCCTATTAAAACTTAGAATCATTTAGTTTACCAAAATAATATTAAGTGAATATAATATATTGAGGCATGTTTAAAAGCTCTAGAATTATATAGCTTTTCTCAAAATAGGCAAAATTTAAATTGAAATAACTATTTAAAATGTGAAACAATGTGCACTTTAATATTCACGAAATGATAGAAAGAACAGATAGTTAGTGATCACTAATTTTATTAATCTCTTTTAATATAAATAATTTAAATTTTAATCAAAGTATTTCAACTCATTAATTATCCTTTAATGTGATACCTAATTTATATAAATAACACTTTTATTAGCCGATTTATAACAAAATCGATCAATTTATTGCTAAATTGCTTAATAGAGAGTTTTTAAGATTTGACTGCAATTACCACTTAATTCACAAATGACAATTAAAAGAATAATAATACAACTTAACTTTCATAAAATGGTATTAGTATTACAGAAATCTTATAAAATTTATTAATATGGAAATCTATTAATTATTTTAAAAAGAAATAGCTTTAAAAAATTATATTATAATCGCTTTGATTCTATTGGATCTCTGAATTCCATAAATATATAAATGAAAGAAAGCAATCACATCCCATAAAATATAGACTTTTACAATAACTAGAATGGTTTATAATTCAAAAATCAAAACAGCAGAGACAGTAATCCACTCTCCCTCATAAATA
Organism: Oxytricha trifallax; assembly: GCA_000711775.1. NCBI lineage: Eukaryota > Ciliophora > Spirotrichea > Sporadotrichida > Oxytrichidae > Oxytricha > Oxytricha trifallax. The sequence goes on from ARYC01007530.1 coordinate 11,398, forward strand.
TATTCATATCATTTTATGATTATTTTAGCAAATATATCAGTCATAATAATAATAAAGAATACTTCCTATTAAACTATATATTGTTAATTTGAACTTTATAAATGAGAATTAGATCAATTTAAAAGGGTCTGAAAAAAGCAACAGTAGTACGCCGAGCACAATCAAACACAATAATTAAAACATAAGAAACGGAATAATAAGCTAAAATACTAGCAAGTCAAATAGCATACAGAATATTATAAGCTAAAAAAGTAGTGCAAAAAACTCTTACGTTGCTCATAACAATTTCTTTATCGAAAACTATCTTCATTAAAACTAAAATAATTAAAACATCATTTAAGTCACCTCTGATCCTATCATTCCATTTAATTAATAAATTTAAATTATAGGTTTCAAAATATATAAAAAATAAATTGCATGCTAAATTGCATAATTAAGGAAATTGTTATAATTTTTTTCAATATGATTAAACAAACCAATTTTATAAATTTCTTTAATATTTTCTACAACTAAAAATTTTAAGATTAATAACTTTAAATATATAGTATTTAGATCATTTTTATAAATATAGCTTAAAGTAATAAACATTCTTTTACATAAAATACTAATTTGATAAGATAATTGTAATTTAACATTATTTATATTTATTTTTTACACTAAAACATAAATTTCATGTATTATATATTGTAACCCTGTAATATAATTGAAGTGGTTATTGATAAATTAAATAATCACGATTTTTTTGAAATAAAGTGAATTGTATTAAAAAATAAATTAAGAATATAAGAATATGAAAACATGTCCGATCAGAAGGTGCAGTGTCATTCATTTAAAATGTAAGTTACAAAAAACATATCATAAAAATTAATTTTACAGAGGTGGCACCAAGATCGATTGAGAAGTACATGCGAGCAAGAGTCAACTGAAGACTAAGAAAAACACAAGAATAATTACACTCAACCTAATGGAGCTAAGTATGAAGGAGAATGGATAAATAATAACGTTTTTTTTAGATTTCCATATTTGATTATTACATTTATTATTGCTATTATTAATTATAAATTTGAATTTAAATTTCAACTTATTTCAAAAAAATCTTGAATGTTGAATTCTGTAATTTAATTAATTATAAGAATTAATATATATTTTAATAATAATATTCCCTTAGTGATTATGAATGAGAATTATGGAACATTGGAAGTTTCATCTCTTGCGATGATGTTCTTAGAAAGCATACCAAGATACAAAAAATTATCAATACTTCTGCTTAGTGGCGAGAATATGAAATTCAAATCAACAATAGCTCTACAACTATTTAAGAATTTTTCAATGGCAGGAGAAAAGAATTAACATAGCTTAGATGGCAGTATATTAGAAAAAAGTAAAGTGTAAGATTATTTAGAACAAAACACTATTATAGCAAGTGATTAATTGAATCGAGAAATTTGACAAATAAATCATACAAATTTTTTAATTTAATTTTATAAAACTATCATCTTCTTAAGAATATTATTTGTCATTAGTGCTCTTGTTATGAAATATGAATCTCAAAACCCATTCAGTAGTTAAATTAAGTTTTTTAAAATTTTACAGATTTTAACCAATTAGGGTTTTTAGGAATTTTTGGTATAAATGTAATTTAATTGTAATAGTATTTGAAGTATTTCATTTAAAATATCTACAAAAAACTACCCTTAGATTAAAGGCTAAATTTATAAGCCTGATTTTCCAATCCAAAAAATAATTTGCCTTAGGAGAATATATTAAGACACATCTCTATCATTCTACCTTTAATATCATATTTGCAAACTACTGCAGTACTGAATTCTTTGAATCTATCACTATTTTCAGCTGTGGTATTAATATCTTGGTATATCACATTTATAGTAAAGCTATATTCACACATGAAATCGCCATCGCCTAAACTCTTTAGCCTAATTGAAATAAATTGTAATCATACAATACTTCAACCAATTGATTAAAGAGTTTTGGGGTATTAAATGTAGTTTGACAGAAAACGGGAAGCACTAATGACAATTTTTCCCATAAAAATTCAATGTAAACTGTTTAAAATATTTAATTAAAGTTTTGTATTATTAATAAATTATTTGAATTAATTCTACAATAGAAATAATAAAGTTGAGTTATTTTAGTAAATTAAATTGTATTAAAAAATTTAGTGATTGTTAGAATTATTTAAAATAAATAATTAGGTTAAAAGATTAAAAATATTTAATTTAATTAAATCTGATGATTCTTATATTTCATCATTAATGATACAAATTATATAGAAAATTCCTTTATTTAAATCATTAAATTTATATTTCTTTTATTATCTGCTATTATAGTATAATTTATATAATTCATTTATAATTATTAATTACCTTATTTCCATAATCTTTTGTTTTGAAAACCATTGCATATTAAAATATACATTTTTTTTTATAAACAAAATAATTGATTTAAAAAGGATGCTGTATTTTAAGTTAAAATAATTTAATTTATTCTTCAGTTTTATGAAGATTTAAGGGGTACCTTTAAAACTAATAATTTTTAAAATCTTATCAGCAAAATTGTTATAAACTTCAATAAATAATTTTACCTTTAAATTAATCTTTGATCGATCTTATTAAACAACGACTTTATATTTTTGATGAATATTTTAATATTATGAATAGTCTTTATGAGGAGGAGTGGGGATTGATCTGGATATATAATCAGATTATAGACATAGACCATGACCATGCAATAATAACTTATAAATATTGCTTATTTCATTATAGTTTATTAAAAATAAGTAAATGTTAATTGTTAACACTAAAGATTTACAGTTTCAATAGCAGTTTAAGGGGCTAGATTAATTGATCATAATTTTCTCTTCAATATTTCTTAAATATTCTATCATTATTACAATATTATAAATTATTTTAATTTAATTGTATAATTTCAATACTACCTTCAATACAGATCTTTAATTTAAATGATACCCTAACAAAGTAATAATTGCACAAATTTCAGCTTTTCTTAGGAGTAAAATAATTCATAGATATCTTTGATATAAAAGAAAATAATCCACATTTTGTGCTGACTTGCCCAGATATTTAAATTTAAAGCATGGCTGATCACATCAAAGAGGACATCCCTTAGGATATATTACAGAAACAACTAGACTTCTCTGAGTGTACATTTTAGAATAAATTTCTTCAAATGCTAAAAAGTGTAGAAAGTGTTGATAGCGAACTTTCTGAGAATAAAAGTATAAAATAAGTAGAATAGTTCTTAATTGATAAATTTAAAAGCAAAAATGTAATTCAAATACAAAGCCCAGAGTCTATAAGAGATGTAATAGCTGTCATTGAGAATTTAAAATGCCAAAGTAAAACTATCAATCAAAGACAAATCAATTCTAAAATGCTGCTAAGCTTGATTCTAGACTTGATTGATCATATCAATGCTAGAGAAATTATTAAGATAGATTATTTGATAGAAAAAGTTATACTTAAAGCATATTTATTATATTACAACATGTCATTAATTATTTTACCTAAACTGAACAACAGAAGATTTTAGACGATTCACATGAAATGCTAATAAATTAACTTAACGAATAAATAAATGAAGATACGATGCCTTTAAACAGGCAAGAATTTCATAAAATTATTAGGAGATCACAAAAGAATGTGTAAGTTTACTTAGAAATCTAACTACTTCCGTTCTTAAAATTTGAAGAAATTATAGAGGCTAAGTAGTAGTTTAAAGTTAAAATTAGAGATATCACTTAAACTAAACTCAGTCAAAACTATACTGCTTCATACCAATATGCGCAGGGATTGATCCAGAAATTGTATCAAAGTGTAGACAATCCATTTTTGGAGGGAGCCAAGGATCCAGTTATGATACATGAATACATGAAAAAATGGAATCACATCCTTTCTGAGTACAAAGAATTCGGCGGTTACTATCTTTAATGGGAATGCTTTGGAGAAAGTCTTGCAAAACTATAATTAGAGTAGAAAGAGGATTTTCTTGTTAATAAACTACTTGTTGATTTTTCATAAATTTAACTAGCATTAAACGGAGGCGAGTCTTCAAACAGTAATATATCAATTGGGGAAGAAGATGACTATCTCAGTTATTTATCTACTTAATATGAAAAATAGACATCGTAAAATGAAGCTCTGAACTTGTAAGCTTTATAGGTCCCATACGCTATGAATATATTAGAAAAAGCAATTGATAAATATTCGGATGTGAAATAAGAGCAACTTAACGAGTTGCAGATTATCCTGAAGTAAAGGTCACAAGCAGAAAGATCATTCGCAACTCAAAAGAAATGCAATGATTAACTAATTGACTACTAAAGAAATCAAAATGAAAGTATGATTGCTCTTAAGCATGAAAATGCAAACAAAATAGAAAATCTAAAAAGAGATCTTAAAATGAAGCACACAGAAATTATGACAATAATTCAAATCAAAGATACAGAGATTAAAAATCAAAAAATAAATATCGACAAGGAAGAAATACGCTAATTTGAAGAGGAAAAGCACCAAAGCTCTTAAAAGCTAGAATTGATAAAATTGAGCCAGGAAACTTACAATCTTGTACAGGAGCAAGAAAATGAAAAAATAAAAGAAATTTCATAAATCTAAGTTGAAATAAAGAAGCTCGAAGATGAAGTAGAGGAGCTAAAAGCCAAGATGGAAAATAAGCAAGGAAACCCTTACTATTAACAGGTTAACGATTTTTATAACGATGTGCAGAATTACATGATTGAATACAGATCTTTCTCTGAGCAACTTGAAAAATCTAAGGAATTTAAGCTTGGTATTTTTCAGTTTCAAAAGAAGCTTCATGATATAGAATATCAGTCTACGCAAGAAGAACTGAACTTAAAAAAATAGATTGACGATCAGTTAAGACATAGTTAGCAAGAGTAGTAAAACGAAATAAAAACTTTAAATAGCTCAATTGAGCAAGAAAAAACTAAACTAGCTTAAACAACAGAGAGAAAGAATGTTCAAGAATAAATTTTAATGAACGTAATTACTACAATCGGAGAATCAAAAGAGAAGCATATGTTAGCGCAAGAAAAACTAGAAAATTAACAACATTAAAACATGAAAAGTTAGCGAAAAATTAAACAGCTAAAAGAAGACACAGAAATATCAATTTAAACATAATCAACTTTAGCCAATAAAATATGTGCGATAACTATTGATAATAAAACTAAATAAGACGATAAAGAAATTATGATGATACTCTTGCAACACATTTATAATGCAATAAAAGGCAAAAAGCATAATATTAGAGGGTTACTTAATCAACTTGAGATTGAATAGAACAAGAGCAAAATAATTAGAATTCTTTAATAACATAGAATATCTTACAAATGAAATTCTTAATAGGGAAGGGATTTAACTGTCACAATTAGCAAATTTATCTAAATTATTATTTTATCAATTTCTCAGTTATATAAATTTGTATGCAGTAAAGCAATATACAAGAAGAGGTATAATTGAATTAGATGACCATATTTTATTAACATAAAATGAAATAGGGATGCGATAGAGGGGTATCGCCAATAGTAAAGTCCAGCTAATTTCAAATTCTCTATCGAACAAGAACCATATTCCCTAGATTTCCAAAAAGTTAACTGCCACGAATTTAAATTTATATTTATTTATTTATTATTTAATTTTCCAAATCAAATGTATTCCTACATTAGAAAGCATTATTTGCCTTCTTGATCCCCATTCTCAACAAATATATTTAAATAAGTTTGATGAGTTAATTCACTATTATAGATTTTTCTATAATAAAACCCCCATTTAAAAAAATTAGGATCCTATTAATTTATCTTATATAATAATTTAATTTTTATAATGAAGCCAAGCAAGCATGATCTTCTCAACTTATGATATAATTGTTCATAAATTAAAATATCCTAGATTTTATAATCTTTATCACATAATAAGTGAATAACATATAATAATAATGTTTTTATGGATAATTCGAGTTGCTAATTTAAATTCAATATTCGTAATAACTAAGTGCTAGTATTTATAGAGCTATGTCTTGATGTTTATATATTCTAAATCTGTAATTAAAATAATCAGTTTAGCATTTTTTCGTGTATCTTAATCTTGTTTCAACTTCCATCTCTTATTTATTATTCATAAATAGAATGAATAAGTTCTTATTTTATAAAGAATAAATAATCTGAAATATTAATGATTATAAATATCAAATTAAACTATAAGTAACTACTATCATAATGAAATATATCTTTTGTAAACTGTAAAAACCCATTGAAGTTAAATGGATTCCTCGCCAAAAATAATTGGTTTGATTATAATTAAATTTTAATAATTTGAATATAAATATATAGCTATAGTTGAAATTTAGGTGTAGTTAATAATCCCTTCTAAAGAATTTGGGAAGACGCTGCTCCAGCAATCAAAACCTTGTTTGTTTTAGTAAAGTGGCCAATTATTGAATTTTAGGTTATTATCAACAATCTTTACAAACTCATTGTTTAAGTTGGTCAAGCTAATTTACTATGTACTGAACAATGAGCTGCCAATCCCACACTCAGCCTGAGCTTGAAGATTGTTACGATCGAGAGTGTGACAACGTGTAGAAGTCCAAAGTTTAATCATAGAAGTAATGTATTCACTCGTCTCATTTATACCTGGCCATCTGCAGTATCCAATACTACCTCCTTACATAGAACAAGAGCACTCATCTTCCACATATGATCTTATATTAAAGTTTTAATATAATTATAATATATGATTTATCAGTGAAGAAATATCTGCAAGCATTGACATTGTCAAGTGGATCAAATGTGTTTATTTTTTAACTAGGATTACAAGAGTAAGGAGATGTTAGCAAATTATCAGAATTTTTAGCTTTGATAAATTTATGAGTAAAACAGACCGCTGTGTTACTGTTTTGGTAAGCCCACCCAGATTTACAATATTAATAATTAAAACTAATTAAGTTGATGCATACTTTTATAAAGTAAATTAAAATATTGTCCATTCAAAAGTGCAAGCTCTGCGGTAGTGGTAGCCACTGAGTAGTCCTACCATCCAAAAGCAACACCACTATTTTAGCTATATTTTGACAAACATTTCTTAATGCCCGATATTCTTGTAGTAGCACTTTCATAGCTACAGAAATTCAAAGGGTCACAGTCATAGTCTGAATCACAAGTATCTCCTGTCACAGCGTAAGCTCTACATTTCGTTTCAAAAGGCCAGCTTACATCTCTTCTACAAGCGTTTTAAATATCACATTCCTCATGTTTGCCACAATAAAGAATAGTAAATCTACTCTATAGAATGAAATAATTAAGCAATAATTATATTTGTTATTAATTACAATTTTAACCTTGAGATTTGCCTCTGCATATACCGTTATCACATTTTAAGCTATTACATTAATGATTATATAAACATCTCCTCCCAGAATTTAGACCCTTCTAGAAACTTAGTGTAGATTTACAATAGCCGATAGTGTTTTTGTGATTAATCATGGAGTAACTTAAATTCTAGTATTTTTGCTGATTCGTCCAGTACTACCCCACAGTCAAAACCCCAAAACCCCTTAATGAGGTTTATAAGTGCTTTGATTTGTAGGGAATTTGTTAGGGGTTGGGGTTATTAATTAAATGCGAGACTAAAATTACAAGCTTTTGGGGTCTATTTATGATGAAGAGTATATAGATTCAGTGTTTAATCTACGTTATGGATGCGATATATATAGTGAATAACTCAAACCAGTACTGAACTATAAGTCTATTGCACTGCCTCTTAAAGCGTAGTCCCTCAACTGTTCGTTCTCACTGCTTGAAAGCTGTGTAATTAAAGCAATAATAGCTGAATTCTTAGCCAAAGAGGAAAGCTAAGTTTCTATAGAAGCATATTGACTATCTTATTAATGAAAAAACTTTGAAGTATTTGGCTCACTTCTCTATCGACTAACGAGCTATTATGTTTCATCGCCAGTTCCCTGAGTTGAAGATCTCTGCATAGTCTGTTGCAAACATTTATAAACGAAACGGTATCTCTTACAAAGGTGTAAATCGTATCAAGAGAGTAATTGATTTCACTCTGCCATTTTACAACAACAACTTAAATTATATTTATAATTAAATGCAGAGAGCCTAATTGAATAATATTAAGTTTATCCATGCTGACGAGGCTGTGTTTACATTCAACACTTTCATCTAGAAGTCTTGGTATTAGAGCATAGCAACATAGAAGTATATGACTAGAAAGTCAAGGTATAAACAATGGCTATTCTTGGAGGAATTAGCGAGGATACTGGTTTAGAAACTTATCATATTCATCCTCGCTCTATAAACACAGAGTAGTATATAAAGTTCTTAGAACAGCTGAGAGAGAAGTACCCTGAATAAGAGATTATACTATTCGTTGATAATTTTCTGTCCATAAGACCAAAGAAACAAGGAAGAGTTATGAACAACTTAGAATAACGCCAGTGTTCGACGTACCTTACAGTCCACAGTTTAATGGAATTGAGTTTTACTGGGGAATATTAAAAGGTCATTACAAGAAACTGCTGCTATATCACTTGATGCATGACCTACCTATCGACACAGTAAACTTTATTAAAAGCTCAGCGAAGAGAGTAGATAATTTGTTCGCTTAAAAGTGTGCTAAAGAAGGGAGAGTGAATGTATATAAATAAGTTTTGTAGTTAAGTTAATGAATATATAAGTCACATTTAAAATTCTTTAGAGGGAGCTGGCTTCTCTTTCTTTTCTTCTACTTCTTGCTTCCCTCCACCTAAGTTTCTTCTCTTACTGCCAGCTCCAGCATCTTTGTTCATTGACTCTGATGGCTGAATATTTGAATATAGTCTCTTGCTGACTTCATACTTTGTCTGCGACTTTCGCCCTCTGTGAAGCTTGCTCTATTCCTTCATCAAGAAGATGCCAGTACCAGATTTTTCTAAAGAGTTAAGCTATAAATCTTACTTGAAATAT
>ARYC01007531.1:0-25529 GCA_000711775.1 Oxytricha trifallax
AAGAATTTAATATATTATTCAGTCTTTATAGAATGAGGGTGAATAACATAAGTCTCGAGGACATTATCTTCGCTTATTCCACCAAGTATTGCATGAGTTTAAACCTTAAGCTTTTAATCATATACTTCAATGTTGCTGTACCTCTTATACCAAGACCTTGATATGAAGGTATTAAAGGTGAACACTGCCTCATCAGCGTGTATGAACTTTATATTATGCTCTTAAGACCTCTGCATATAATCGAATAAATAATTTAAATTAGCCTTATAAAATGGAACATTAAAGTAAATCACTCTCTTAATGCGATTGACTGTCTTGTAAGATATTCCGTTCTTTTCATATATGTTAGCTATCGATTAAGCAGAGATATGAAGCTCAGGAAATTGGCGATGAAACATCACAGCCTCTAGGATAGAGAGAAATGAGCCCAGTATTTAAGAGTCTTATCATTAATAAGATAGTCAATATGATGCTGCTAAAACTTTAAGGGTCTCTTAGGCTTAGAATTAAGATGCTATCTCTTTAAATTCAATGATAATAGACAGTGAGACCTCACAATTGCTGGAGATTTAGGAGTAGCCTTGCTATAGACGTATAATTCAAACAGGCTTGAGTTATTCACTATAATCATCACATCCATATCGCAACTAAAACAATAAATCAATATACTCACTGTCAAAAACAGACCCCAAACCTCGCATATAACCACTTAAAATACTAATATTTAAACATTAAACCCCTACATAAACCTATTAAAACCCTAATAAAGTATGCACTAATAGTCTACTTTTATCAATCAAAAACTCAATCAAACTACTGAAAGGGTTTTGGGGTTTTGAATAAGAGCAGAAATATTTTCCATCTATCTTAACATGCTTAAGAAAGAGCTTGGGATTGTTAGAATGCTGCTCTAAGATATCATGCTTAAGAGCAGTTTTATAAGTGAAGTTCTTCTCACATTCTTCACATAAATGTAAAGCTTTTATTTCTTTTTTCTCTTCCCCCTCTTCAACCATTTCTAATTGAACTTCGCATTGAATTTCTTAGCTCTGCGTTTCTATTTAACAACTGAATATTATTTAAAGTCTGAGACCTAAGGTAAAAGAATTGCAGTATATTATTAGGTAGATGAATCGCAAGTCTCAATTTTATTTTAATTCATGAAAGAAAATTTTTGCTGGCTAATGCCAAGCAATGCCGCTTTTTCTTAGTAAGTTGCCGCTCATTTTTTAAATAATTACACAGGCTGTTTAAATTCTACCTTTATATACTAGTAATAACATATTCTCAAAGGTTTAGAGAAGTTTAATGAAAAGCAAAAAGTGCGACATTAGTATTATATTTCTTTATTTAGAGATAATTTATTTACTAATTCATCTATTTTATTCATTAGAATAAACATAAATGTGTTTTGTTAAGTAAGGTGGAGCTCATAAATTTATTCTCATAAATTTATTTTAGTAAATTTAGGAGGGAATTTTAAAATTTGATTTTCTTTTCTTGTACCACCTAATACAGTTTTGAACTTTAATTTAACCTCCTAATTAAGTTTTAAATAAATTAGGAACACCACTTAATTAAATTAATTATTATTAGGAGCAATTTAATGTAGAAAGTTTAATAAAAATGGAAGTCAAATTCTGAGACTTAGAGAAAGTTCCTCCATCTTCTCTATATATGAAATTCAGTTGACCTCCAGTTGGATATCTCTATTTAGTAGTAAAATTTTAATAAACTTAGAAAGGATATCCATAATTTTAAATTTCATTAACATTTCTAGAAAGAGGAAGCAAGATGGAATCTATGAATGATGCAATGAAGAGAATTTAATCTCAAGACTAAATAGGGAAATTCAAAAGTAAAGAGGACCTTTATAGATACTTTGTACAGCAAGGTAACATCTTATTAAAGATTAATATATTTATGATTGTTGGACTCTTCTTACCAACTTAGGAGGGAACTAAAATCTCATTCTTAAAAGCCTTACTGTGTGAAGAGAAAAATGTTTTTAAGTCTAATACATTAGAATTATAGAGATACCTAACTACCTTGAAATCTCTATAACAAATTTCTATGATGATGCTATGACTGATCCAGATGTAGATGTATACCTTCCATCAAAGCTACAACTCTCGAATAAGTTGCCAGAGAAACTTCTTCTTTGGTGTTCTTGGAACTTTGAAACCTGAATACTTAAATGAAGTTATTTAAGAAGCTCACAAGAAACACTATATCATCTCTCGTAAAGAAAAAGAGAAGCAAGGAAATAAAATTAGCGATACGTGGCTGTAGAAACTCTAGAAGTATCCTTTCATCTCAAGTAAGCTTACACTTCTAATCTTATAGAAAAATGGGCACTGCTATTTACTTGATGAAAGAGCGCAGCAAATTGAAAAGAGAGAGAAAGTCTCATCTATAGCATGAATTGAGTAAGAGACTCTTCAAAGATTTCTAAAAGCCAGACGAGATGAACATAGATGCAGGGGGCTGGCTCTAAGAGAAGAAACATAGGCCCAAGCAAGCCTTAAGAGGAATAAAAGAAATAGAAGCCAAATCCTTTTATGGGTTAATTTAATATGTGAACTTATTAATTCGTTTAATCTAAAACTTATTTATATACACAAAATCTCCCTTCTCTTGCGCATTCTTTTTCTTATCATCGTTGACTCTTTAGCAGAACTCTTAATAAAATCTACTGTATCTATCTTCAAGTCGTGCATCAAGTGATAGAGTAAAAGTTTATGGTAGTGGCCTTTCAATAAACCCCAATATAATTCAATTCCATTGAACTAAGGGCTGTAAGGAACATTAAACAAGGGTGTTATACTTAATTTTTCATATTCATTCCTTGAGTCTTTAGTTTTTCTAGCTGAAAAGTTATCTACGGGTATTAATGTCAGGAGAATGACGTACTCCAGTCACAGGTGACGTCAGGAATAAAAATTGACGTCCTCCAGTCACAAGTGACATCCTCGAGTCACAGGTGTCGTCTGGAGGTCATAGATGACGTCCTAAATCACACATGATTTTATTACGAATACCAGAATACTTTATAGTTCTAAATTTTATTTATTTTTATACCCATTCTACACAATAAAATTATATTTATCAATTTGAAATAAGGTCTTTACTTTCATCATAATACTTATTATAAGTTATTTCCTCAACCGAATTGTAATTTTATAATAATCATGCATTAAATGATATAGTTATTTATGAATATTAATATATTGTAGGAATACATTCGATTTGGGAAAATAAATTTTATTTAAATTAATTAAATATTAAAATCATGGCAGTTATCAAAATTAAAGTGACTTAAAATTAAAAAAATAATTGGATTCTACGGTTGATTCCGCAATTTAAGCTGGACTTTATTATTGGCAATATTCCTGAATCATCCCAGGAAGCGAGATATTTTGGTTTTGAGCTAATTCCCAAAAATAATATAATGGGTTTTTCTCGCTTGGGCGATGAGATAAATTCATTATAGCAATAATAACCACTGTCTTATTTTTAATGCGCTATCCAGAGAGTATAATATTGTCATGGTTTGCAGACATTTTCCAAAAACATAACTGAAGAAAATTAATAATTAATTAATTTTAATTTTAATTCATTTTCCCAAATCGAATGTATTCCTACAATATTAAGTTAACAAACTTCTAAGAAGACCTATTAGTTGACATTTAAAGTTAAAAAAAGTATTTCTTATGAAGAATTATAAAGCTTAAAATAATAAAAACTATTAGTGATTTATTTGAATGCCAAAAAATATTGACTATAATTCAGAAAAAATTTATAATCTTTAAGTATATTCCAAATATATTGTGATATTTCACTTGATTCATCAGACAAAATTATCATGTTGATGAAAACTATGAAAAAATCAGTGATGTAAAATTTTGAAATTATTTAGAATTTCAAACAGACTCCTAATAATTCTTGATTTTTAGATTATTCGTGCTATTACTACTGTTATTGCAGATTTTAAACTCCACACTCTCCACAGTCTTCACACTTTTTATTTTTTAAGGAAGATATCCTGAAGATACCCTGAAGATACCCTGAAGATATCTATGAAAAATTTATGAAAAACTTAGAGATCAGCTACAGCATCAACTTGATCACTGCGCTAAAATAGAAATAAATCAGAAAAGTTGAAAAAAACAAAAATTCCATTTTTAGATAGTTGATTAATTAATTAAAGTTAAATAAGCATCTACTCAAACATATTTCAAATTAGTGACTGTTTGATCTTAACTCATGTATATTGATATCAACATAATTTTATTTGATCTCTTTTTTTATTTATTTTTAACAGTCTCTCCATTTCAATTATACTCGCATAATAATAGTTTTGATTCCGATATTGTCGGATGTTAATTGCATAACTTGAATTGCTAATGCAGATTTCCTCTGTAACATATTGCTATTCCTTTTTTTATGCACCATAGTGTAGGCCCTTGCGATCTCTTATGGGCATGATCAGACTTTCTTAATGATAGACAATTTTCTATTTAGACTGCAATGGATTCCTGAGGCATCTTGATTGCTGGAGATTCGTCGGTATCACAATTAATTGCATTTCCATTTACTCTGGTATTACAGATCTTTCATATGGCTTACTCGGCACTGAAGGATGCGGTCTCAATGCTAATAGATTAGAAGTCATTTAGTGCTAAGGAAGCTGCGAATAAAGCTTTCTACCATTACTGCTCTTCTTTACTCGCGTTATGCAAATAGTTTCAGCTAAAATCAAGTTGCTTATTCATGTTCTTCCAGCACAAAATTTCCATTAGGCTATTTGTCAGGCATCAGCATCTTTCATCTTACTAATCAAAGAGCCGAAGTCTTTTAGATATCTCCAAAAATGAGCACTGAATCTAAGAACCTGGTGGCAATAATAGCACTCTCTGGTTGCCTCTAAAAATGGATTCATGCAACAGTGTGTAAATCAATGGATAATATGCCTAAATGATATCTAGTTTTTGTCTCAATGCTGTGGCTCACTGAAGTCCTGCTTCCTGGCTATCGAGAGGAGGCTGGTGTTATTACAATGGAGTTCCGAGATACTAATTGGCATATTATACTGACATAGAATGCTGAGGCATCGCGTCCTAAATTTAGTCTTGTTAGTGAACACCTAATCATTATCTATGTTTAATTTAACTTCCATTTCATAATTTTTTCATTAAATACTGGAATTTTGGCAACTAATGTACGCATTACTTTAATTATAAAACGTTATTATTGATTAAAAATGACATTAACTTTAATAAAAATGAAAAAGGGTACTGAAATTGTATTTATATTTAATAAGTATTGTATTAATTAATCATTCAACCTATTTATGATACTTTTATATAATTTAAAATAGTCTTATAAAATGGAACATTAAAATATATAACTCTCTTGATACGATTTACTGTCTTGTAAGATATTTCATTCTTTTATAAATGTGTCTATAGATTATGCAGAGTGTGAGGCTCAGGAAATTTGCATGAAACACCACAACTCTCTTGGCGAGAGAGAAATGAGTTCAATACTTCAAAGTTTTATCATTGAAAAGAAAATAAATATGATGCAATTTAAGTTTCAAAGGTCTTTTAGGCTAAGAATTAAGTTACTATCCTTTTAAAATTCAGAACTAATAGAAAGCAGGGCCTACAGTAGCAGCAGATTTGTGAAGTAGCTTTGCTATAGGCGTGAAATTAAGAGTAGGCTTATGTTAGTCATAATACTCATCACATACGCTTCGTAACTTAAATAGCAAACCTACATAGTCACTATCATTAACTTACCCCAAACCTCGCATATACTCCCTTAAATTACTAATATATAAACCATAAAACCCTAAATTAATCCTAATAAAAAACCCTGATAAAGCATACCTTAATTGCTACCTTTTATCTATCAAAATCTTAATCAAACTACTGATAAGGTTTTGGGGTTTTTAGTGTAGATGAGGGCTATATTAGTTGAGATACCAGCGTTAATATTATTAGCAACGGGAGCCTCATGTATTCGTGTCAGATCTAATAAAAAATAGTCAGCTATCAAAGCAAGTTTTGATATCTTTTCATAATTAGCCAATTTCTCTACTATCTA
Organism: Oxytricha trifallax; assembly: GCA_000711775.1. NCBI lineage: Eukaryota > Ciliophora > Spirotrichea > Sporadotrichida > Oxytrichidae > Oxytricha > Oxytricha trifallax. The sequence continues at coordinate 6,112 of ARYC01007531.1, forward strand.
ATGAAGAGGTATTTACAACGACACAAGTGTATAGCGGCACTAGTCTTTCTAAAATGCAGTTTTCATTGAAAATATCACCATCAAGGCTATGGTCAAGTTAAGGAAATGTGCAAAGGCACCTTAGTAAATGATATAGTTTGGGTCGGGAAAGCAAGTTGCTTCAATATCTCGGCTCCCAAGATATTTGTCTATCTCTGACATTCCTTCGGATTTAGATAGCTCCTGCTGAATCGAGTGGTGCTTGATTTCTAGATAATCTTGAGATTTTCTCGAGAATCTGTTTGTAATACTGAAGTTTTATTTGAACCTAAATTTTCAAAATAAATAATACGTTAATAAATAAAATAGAACTTAAAAAACAATTAAAACTACTACATTTTAAATAAAGTTAGTTGTTTGATATTTAAAGATTAATAGTTTGGCAAGCCTAAATTCAGACATCCTTCAGATAAAAGAGCAAATTAATGCTTTTGCAAAATTGAAAGATCCTGAATTATTTATCACTAGAAAAATGTCAATCGTCCTTGAAGTTAAAAAAAATTCAAAGTCTCCTACTCAACAGATTTAAGATCTTCTCAAGTTGATTATGCGTTTGTTCTTCAATTGTCCTCTTAATCTATTAACTTTGTGGAATGGTCCAACTCAAGGACATGCATAAAAAGGATCTAGATAATGAGATAGATTTATAAAAATCAGATATCAGTGTTTATCTTATAATTATTATGGTTAAAATATTTTCTTAGACTCTCATGAAAATAATAGAATCTTCCTCACTTAAAATGCTAAAATTTAAATGATTGAAAAACATCAACGATTGACACTTTGTTGTTTACTATGTTGTCTTTTTCTATTAATTTTTTCACTCATTTATAATAACTTATATGATCAAGCAAATATATTACTTTATAAATAGTTATAATCTTTTTGCAATTCATTAAAAATAATAAATAATTAACAACATATGCAGGTTATTAAATATATAATTACTTTGTTAATGTATTCAATTTCAATAACTATAATATACTTTAGAATAAAATTTTAATAAAAAATTTTTTATAAATTTTAAGGAATTCAGAGAATGTAATGAAAGATATCAATTAAACAAAATAGAATCTTTCAGGCGATTGAGTAAGTGTATTAAGTTATATTGAATCTAATAAAATTTATAGTAAAATTTTGGAAAAATTATTTCTTCTATATTTCAGCTAGCTAAAGGAATTAAAAAGATAAGACTATCTCTATGAATTTAACCAGTTTAATCTACCAGAGTCATGATTTTAGTAATTTTATTATGTTTAAAATTCATTTTAATTTCCTTTGCTTTGCTGAATAGTACTTTTGCCAATTTTGGTTATAAAATAAATTTATTTTAGCAATTTTGTGTTATTCACAGTTTTCATTTTAATAATCAAAATGATATACTATATTAAATTGAAATACTCCACTAAAAAATGAGTAACCTTTATTTTGATTTTTAGGGATTTTATATGAAGGGTTTAGTTAGAGATTGATTGGTGGTAGAAGAGAAATTAGCTATTTTAAGGGTTTATTTTGATTTATACTATTTGAGTTTATATTAATATTGACTAAGTCAAATAGTGCTAAATTAGAAAACAGTAGAGTAGCTTACACAAGAGTCACTCAATGTTACGTATCTCATTGTATGCTGGATTTGTTGCTTCTTAATACTTGAAGAATCCCAAATCTCAAACCTCATTCAATAGTTTGATTAAGTTTCCAAAGTACCAATTAAGGTACGAAGAAGTGTTTATTAGGATTTATGTATTAAATTTTAATATTAGTAATATGAAAGAGTATCTTATGGGCTTATTTAAAATATTTGCTTAAACAGATTTATGTAATAATGGCATTGGGGAATTTTCTATACTGAACTTCACTTATTCAATTAATTATTTATTAAACTATTTGTTGTGCCATTATGATCTACTCATCAATATCTATAATTTTGCTATTTTAAGGCTAGATAATGCTGTATTCTATGTTTTAAATCTTCCCCTCTTTAAAGTTGTAATATTCAATTCTTGTCAATCACTTTGTTAATATTCTTCTGCTAAAGCTCAAATATCCCACATCATATTACCCTCTCTCCAGATTTCTCTTTTTAGATAGAATAGGACTATACCAAATCCAGAATCTTCAAATCATAACTATCTATTGAAATCTATTATTTTTACAATTAGAGAAAAATCAAGCATGATGATTTCAGGCTTCATATTCTAATCACCTACACTAAAGTATGTATCCCTAACAAATATTTGTTTGAATAAGAGAAAGTCTCTTTGCAATTCCCTCGTCTTATAAGTGAACTCCTTAAATAGATTTTTAGTAATTTTATTTTTAGGAAAAAGTTGGGGTTTTATTAGGGTTAGTAGAGGAAATAGCAGGATTTTGATTTTATGTGAATTAATGAATATTAAATTCCTATATTAAACGAATTATATCTATTAGCCTGTGCTATCTTTTAATCTTGCTGTCTACAGTGGCTTTATAAATTTATTTAAGCATTTTCTAGTTAAACTGGTGGTGTCACGAATATTCTTCTCTACTATACTTTTAATTTCATGGCAAAAAACTTCTAACATAATAAGCTTCTCTGATAAACTTGTTGATTTTTTAATGATTGGTATAAAATATACCATTTTTTAATGTCACCTTCGTATTATTGCAGCAACTTCCCTCACGTTCCACTTTAAATAGCCATTCTTCTTCTTCTATCTTAATAGTAAACAGCTTGGTGGACTAAGCACTTAAGCTAAAGTAGCTATATCTCCGGTCTTATTGTTCTACTGAAATTGATAACTATTATTTTGTAGGAATACATTTGATTTGGGAAAAATATTTAAATTTAAATTTACAAAATATTCAAATCTTGGCAGTTAACTTTCTAGAAACCTTGACAATATGATACTTGTTCGATAGAGAATTCAAAATTAGCTGGACTTTACTATTGGCGGTACTCCTCTATCGCATCCCTAAAGTGAGATAAGACGACTTTAATTTTGGGTGATTTGTTTAGTAGTTTTTTTAACAAAATTAAAGTAGTGTTATCTCGCTTCAGAGGTGCGATAGAGGGGTACCGCCAATGGTATAGTCCAGCTGATTTTGAATTCTCTATCGAACAAGTATCATATTGTCAAGGTTTCAAGAAAAGTAACCGCCAAGATTTGAATATTTTTATATTTAAATTTAAATATTTTTCCCAAAAAAATAAAATGTATTCCTACAATTTTAAAGAATATAAGTTAAAATATCATTTTCATGCTTTAAATCTCTGTGAACTTAGCCTAATTTATGAATTACCATGATTACCATTAATCATTTCAGAGAATATCTCATTTAATATAACTTTGATATATCATATGATTAAGATTCTATCTGAAAGTCATTTAAATTTCATTTACTTAGAGCTATGAAATCAAAGCTAAGAATGACTTGAAATCCTTTTTATAGGACACTCTGAGTATCATGTATTCATTACCAATTTCACTTTGATACCAATAGTTTTAAATGAGATAGCTGAATGGATATACTTAAAAGGCATGATCAACCACTATGAGTTTAGCTGCATTCACGATTATATGAAGGTAGTTTCAATGAAGGAATATACATATATTCTCTTAGAAACACACTATGAAGGTTTCCTACTAATTGATTTCATGATTCCATTCGATTCTTTCACTTTAGTTTTTCTTGTTGCTTTTTTATGACTCAAGAGTATTATAGTTCTTTTAGCGGGCACTTATTTAGAGTTTCTTTATTTTGAATCAAGAATTCGCTCCGATGATTCTTTTGCATATGCTTATTAACTTCAGCTGAATGAGCATGCGCCATAGAATTAAAAAAGTGAATCTCTTTCATAGATCTTTGGAACTGGAACATATAGAGATGAAATTTTTGCAGTCTTAGCATTCATAAGACTTATCTTATAATATTGCTCCTTTACTTTCTCATGATCTTAAATTAATGTTTGTTTATACTCCCATCTCTGCTTACTATTTACTTTTTAAAATATGAATAAAGTAGGCAATTATTTTTAATTCAAAAGCTCTTAGCTTTTCTTTCTCCCAATGTGAATTACTTATAGTTTCTTAATTAATAAAACGATTAGCTTTGGCTATCCAGCTGTATGAGAAACTTGTTTACGATCTAAGTTGACCGCATGCTTAAATTATAATTTTAATTTAAATTATTAATACTTGAATAAGTAAATTTAAGTTATAATTTACTGAATATGGTTACTTACAGTATAAATTTAACAATAACTTCCCAATTTATAGCTCCTATAAAGATCTTTTATTGTATGTATGCTTATAAAAGCTTAATAATTGAAATTTAAATATGATTTAGGCATGACGTCAACTTATTTTATTTAGAATTGATTATTCATAGATAAACTTGACATAATCTGTAAGAAATTTAAATTAAAAATAAAGCAAAAATTATAGTATATAAATTTGAAGCAACCGTTTTTCCATTTAAATATAGAACAAATTGCATATCAGAGAGGGGAGTTAAAACATAAATTCATAATGAAGAGAAAAGTAAAGAACATCTAACAATTTAAAAATAAAAAAGCTTTGATGCATAGAGTGATATGAATTTCTTCTCAACTGAGTCACTCTTAAGTAGCTCATCATAGAGATACTCTCTGAAAAGTCAAAGATGCATTATTATCATTTTAAAAGCTATTTATGTTACTAATTCAATACTTGTGAGAATTTTTATACTCACTTAGCTAAAGTAAAAAGCCAATGCAAAAACATTATCTTAGATAGTTCTTGATAAAAGATTAAGAGGCATAAAAACTTGCACCTGCCAAGAGTAAATCAAATACTATTAAATTATAACTAGAGCAGCAAAAGTAGCTATAGAGGTAAAAGTGATATGAATCGATGAACTGAACTGCAATAGTGCATTTGTCGTATGTTTACTTGATAAATCATTGTATATCCCTGCTCTAATGTAATTGATAATAGATGCATTGAAAACTCCTTTAGCAAAGAAGTTCCAACAAAGACAACATTTAAAGTTGTAGATGAATATGCATTCAGATCTATCCTTTCGGCTGTCTCATAAAAAAAGAATTAATTGTATCATAATACGTTTACTAATAAATACATTATTCTAAAAAAAAAGCTTAATATAAATATTGCAAAAATTTACAAAAGTTTGATGGTGTTACTTTGATTATTTATTTTGCATTAAGATTAGAAAAGTTATTGACACTGAGAGAGAATTTATAACATTACTGATATCTAGATGGCAAGAATTTTATATTATCCAAGAATAATAACGACATCAAGGAGTTTCATAACACGAATACATTCTCAGAGACTTGATGCTAGAAAAAATAATGCTGAACATCTCCCAATGGAGGTTGTTGTAATAGACTTTAAAAGCAATATATTTGGAGATAGTTACTTTTGCGAAGGTACTTATAACTCGAGTATATTTCACTATAAGAAAATGAACTTTTGGTACTGTCTTGTGGAATATGTGGACAGTTTTATTAAGTAGAGTATGGCTTACATTGGGAATAATCAACAAAAACAAATCTAGCTGATCAATCAAAATATAATAATAAATTTTTAAGAAAGAACGGAGATATTGAATAAGATAATAATTAAATCACCAGACTATCCCAGACAAACAATAGATTAAATTCTCAAGTCTCTAGAAACAGCAAGTTATAAAGAGACACATAAAAAAATAAGCAGATAAAATCTTTATAATTTAAGTGATCTAAATTACATTTAATACATATTAAAATTTCGGGAGGGGAAGTTTTATGATAAAATAAATTTAGGGAAGTTTCTTGTAAAGTAAAAATATTTTTTTTTAAATATTTTTTTATTTCTTTAATAATGTCTTATCTGACAACCTCAAGACTTATGAATCTTTCACTACTTGTCATTCTAGTAATTTAATAGATTTTTTTAAATATATTTTGTTAAATCTGCTTCGTAACAATGAATATTTCATGTTTAAAATATCTTAATTTCTTTAAAAAATTTAATTATTGGTAAGAATTGTATTAAAAATGACTCAAATTATCAAATGCTATGAATTGAGACAGCATTTACATTTTATAATATTAAACACTTAAAGAATATTTATCTTAAAATTAAAGTGTTAAAAAATTATTTTATTGATGTATTAATGTATAATTAAAAAAAAATTATATATACAAATTTACTTGCCAGGAAACTTCCCCCTAAAATTTCATACTAACACCAATAATACCCCAAATATTTCCTTTAATTCAACAACTAAAACATCTAATTAAAGTGTATCAGGATTTAGAATGTCATCATTCTTTGCTTAAGACTTGTTTTATCTCTCGCCTAGGCCTTACTAGCTATTTATTGCAATCACTCTTTGCCTTAATCTTCATGCAACTATAGCATGTATTGCAATACAGCAGGTTGAAACAATTTATCTATTTCTATTAAGATCTGGAATTTAAATAATTATGAAAATTAGTTGATTATAAGAATTTGATTAATAATAGATCTTATGTTTTTTGGAGATGCAAATGGATGATTCTCTCGAATAATGCAAGTAGCAAAGAAAATATAATAGTTTTTTTATTTCTATGTGGCCCTATCTGGTAAAAACTCTACGGTAAAAGGCAATGACTTCACAGATAAGCTAAAAATATTGCCATAAATTATAGAAGATTATTTAAGGCTATGGAATTAAATGATGAAAAGTTTTTAAGTTATATATTTTTATTTTCTTTTTTATTTGTATTTTTCAATAATATAAACAAAATTAAGGATGAATATTATTTTTGCCTGTTTCAGTTGAAAACAAACTACTTCCTAGATCCTCAAAGAGATATAATCAGGAAAAAAAAATCTAACTAAACTGGAACCATCTTAAATTTAATCCTAACCTAAGTTTTTGGATAATAACTAATATAAATGCCAACTTGGAACAATGTTTTAAATTAGAATAATAAGCCTAAATCTTTTTAGAACTCTAGTGATAATTTTAGTCTAATCTAAGGTTGAGTTTGAACAAATACTTCTTCTGGAAAAAACAAAAACTTTAGCTGTCATTGAAACTTCTGAATGTTATATGGGGATTAACCAACCTCACTCGATTAAGTAATAATTACCTGACGAAGATTGAGTGTTAGGCTTTTGCAAGTGTACTGAGGGACCAGATCATGTGAAAAGAAAAGAAAAATATTCTAAGAGAATGCTTAAATCTTTTTAATGAGCAAATTAATAGCAAATCTCATTTCTTTCTATTAACAGACTTTCGACACTTAGATGGCTCAATGGTGAGAGAAGTGCCCAAATATACATGTCTATTTATAAGACTTAGTGCTTTATGTAAATTGCCAGATTCGACTTTAACTGTTAGTGAAAAACTTTTACTTTAATGATTTTAAAATTTTTTTTTATATTAAAAGATCTTTTTCAGATTCATCTAAGAGTGTGAAGTCATATAGATTTTAATTATATTCTATTGGAATTTAATTATGCAGATTTTTACAATTAATGAGGCAATGGTTCCTAATCAGGTCAAAGATTCTTAAATTTTCGGGTTAAATTGAATACACAAATCTAAATGGGAAGACGAGCCTCAAAAGATAACTTATGCTATGATTCTATCTTAAACATTGCTGTTAATTTAATTAGTAGTTGGATATTCCAATGATCATGATAATATTGTTTAGTTAACCACAAACTTGAGGTTTAGATCAGAAATAACTTCAATATCTGCTTGTGAAAAGTATTTTATCCACAATAGGAAAAAGTTAATTTTACTGTAGGAAGGAAGTCAAAGCTACATCTCAAATAGTTTGATGTGGGAATCTGACTTAATTTATCAATGAAAATGATAAATAAATATTCTGAGTAAAATAACTTAATGAGTTCAATTTCAAAATCTCTATACCAGCTATAATAACAACCACTTTTGAGAGTGTTATATTAATCTCTATAAACTTGATGAGAAGAGCTTTTTTTAATGACTACAATTTATTTTAATTTAAAGAAAGTATTTAACAATCAACAACTATATATACTTTTTAACAATATATTTTATATTAAAAAATCTTATATTAAAATGAATTAATAATATTGCAAAGTTTGTAAATTGTTTTAGTTAAATGCCTTCTTTAAATTCAAAAATTTTTTTCAATCAAACAATGGATTGAATTAGTTGCTTAGCATGCTTTAAACAGAACTTGGCTCTAATATTGGCTTTTTTCATTGACAAAAATATTTACTTCTACTCTATTCCAAGGTATACTCCTCCCAAATGAGGAAAAAGTCCAGGTACTTTTTTATTATATGGTACTTCAATGCATGTTCGATGATCCCTTTAGAAGTAATGGAAAGTCGATTAGAGTCTTAATTCAGTTTGAGATGCTAATTTTGTTGCTCTAGTTACAGAATTAATCCAAAATCTAAATAATCTTCAGACCCAACTCGCCTAAGCTCATCCATGGTTCAAAGTGAAGGTGTGCCAGCATCTGCGGCTTCAGTATAGAAGGTAAGAGGTGCATCTCCAAACGCCAAAATTTTTCAACGAATTCTTTCAGTATTTTGATTTTTCTATATAAAAGCGTATCAGATTAATTTTATAAACGTAGATCAAACATATTATAATTTTGGTAGTTTTAAATTTATTAATAATAGGCCTGCCTATTCATCGAATATTTTGATTAAATCATGAAGCTACTAAATGTAATAGCACAAATTATAACACTTAAAATTAAAATATTATGATACCGGCATGCTTATTTAAATTCATATTTATCTTGATTAAATGGAATTTATTTGATAAAAAATTGAGAAATAGCAGTATAAAAAAATTTAAAACAAAAATAATTTATAAGATTTATAAGTTAACAATAAAAAGATATGCTATTATTATAAAAATTTAGAAAGACTATATAGTTACATTTATATTCAAAAGAGTTTTTAAATAATTTAGGTTTATGATAATTACTTCGATTACATGTTCAATTTAGAAGAAATCTATGAATTATGTAGGAAATGTAAAATAATAAATATATTAATCATTAAAAGTTTAGGGGGGGTTCTAAGTCGGTGGCAAAAAATATAATATGATTTTCTTACCAAAAAATCATAAATTGATGCTTAATATAAAACAAAAATTTTCAATCAAAAAAATAAATATTTAAATTGTTATACCTAAATTTTATTTTAAAATGTATGTTATTATTTGATGATAATAGATATAGAAATGTTTAGGCAAAAAAGACATTCAGATATTGTAAAAACATCTTAATTAATAATGGATGTAATGATTTTTATCAAAGATATATAAAATGTAATTGCAGATCTTTAGGAAACTTGCATTTTCGAAAATGACGTAAAATGTTAAGTATGCCGATAGTATATGATGTTAACCAAAAGAAAAGATGCACCAGATGTAGTTGAATACTAATGTAAACGACCATGCAGGAGGAAAAAATCAATTTAACACTATTTATGTTTCGCAAGCATCAACAACCAATATCAGCATTGTATTTATTGGTATTTCACTATTTTGCAATGGGATACAGTTCTTCCCAAACAATATACAATTATAAATTAAATCAATAATTAATCAAAACTATTTTCTAATATGTTAGAAAAAAGATAAACCCCAAAACCCCATAAGCATTATTCTAGGATGATGCATAAATAAATCTATTGAGTAAGGATATAAATCATAACTCTTTAATTACTATATAGTTAATCGATTAATTAATTGTAGTTTTTAAAAGTCTAACAAAATCTAACAAACTATAACAAAATATTACAAACTCTAACAAAATCTTAAAATATAAAATTTATTCATACAATATTTAATACTGCGCTTTACCCTTTATTATTCTTATCTTAAAATGAATATAGTTTTTTTGTAAATAATTCAATAAATTTATGTATAATTTTCATGCTTTAGCTTATAAAGAGCTTTATCAACTATAATTTTAACTTTTTACTTTTTTATGACAAAAAGGGACCAAACTAAATTTATTTATCATTTTTTCACTTATACTATTTCACTTAATACACAGAAATGAACTCTTAAAATTTAAGATTTTTTTGTTTTTTATTGGACTTATTATTTTTCTTTTAAAAATACCTCTATTTTAATTTATTTTTTATTAATGATAATTTATTATAAGTAAGTCTTTAATTCGTAAAATTTTAACAAAAATCTAAAAAATTTAAGTTTATTTATATTAGTAAGTTTAAGATTATTTGATATTATTTCAAATTAATTTTACTAATAAGTCTTACAATTTAATCTCATAATGAATTTTTTAATTAGAATTAATTTTATAGTTAACTTATTAAACTCTTAATTAAATTAAAAAATAAATTAATTGAAAGACTATAAAATATGAGAATAATCTTTTCATTTAATGAAAAGAATTAAAGTAATAGAGAAATATAAAACTATAAAACTTAAAATTTTATCAAATATTATTTTTAAACAATCTTCATTTTTTTATGAAAAAATTCATTTTATTTAACTGACTTTACTTTAAAATGGCTGTGAAATTTCATTAATTTCATTGTAGAATTTAAGTAAATTTTTTTATGCTTCATATAAACTTAGATCAACAGATAATTGATCAAAAATTTTCGTTTTATTGAGCAAAATACTACTTTTTAAGCTTTATTGAATATTTATAGCTAAATTTTATTAAGTAGATACCTTTATAAATAAGGTTTTTAATAATAGATTTTTTTATTGGGAATGGATAAGATTTAATTTAAAAAATACAAAAATTTTCTTTAGGCGCCAACTGACACTAATGATAGATATATTAATTAGAGTTAATGGCGCAATATGACATTTTCTTTGGCGCCAACTTACTTAAGCATTTTTATATTAAAAATAATACAATTAAGTCATTTTATAAGTCAATTTATATTATTATCTACTCTTTAACAGAGTTATAATTATGAAATTATCAAATATTGATAAAACTCTAGATGAAAAGTTAACATTGAGTTTAGCTAAGTATATGGAGATTTTTCACATCTAAGATGAAAATGAAATACTTAATGGTGATATTGAAGTAGATGAAAGCTTATTTACTAATGGAAAATTCTTGGATGATGAAGGCTAAATTAGAAATTAAGTAGGAAATATGAGAATTGAAAGGTAAATTTGGGTATTCGGCATGATAGAAAGAAATTCTAAGAAGGCAAAAGTTTTTATTGTTAAGGAAAGAACTAGAGATACTATATGTACGCTAATACACTAATATTCTTAAGTAGGATCGACTTTATGTCATGATGGATTTATTTTATATTAAAATATGCATTTTTCATAAGCAGGATTATACAATAAAAGATATGTTCATGAAGAACTAAAATAAAATTTATTTAATCAATAATAAGAAGAAGATAATGATGATGAAGATGCAAGATGATAGTGAGAATAACAATGCAACTGTAAGACCTAGAAATTTTAGAGGAACAAATTAAATTGAAAGCTTATGGTTTTAACTCAAAAGATATATTAAAAATATTTATAGTACGGTAAGTGATGAAAATTTGCATGATTTTTTAATGGAAGCATTATGGAGAAGACATATAAAAATCAATTAATAAAAGGCAAATGAATCTTTATCTGAGATATATAACTATTTAGTAATTAATTAACAATTCTTGATTGAAATTTTTTTTTATATTAAGTATCCATTTATGATTTTTTGGTAAGAAAATTATATTATATTTTTTGCCACCGACTTAGGATTTTGAAGAAAAATATTTATTTTTTGTCTGCCATCGACTTAGGATTTTGAAAAAATTTTGCCACCGACTTAGACCTCCCCTCAAAGTTTATTTATTTCGATAAAAATATTGAATATATTTCGAGCTTAATCAGATAATTAGATATTTAATATGTTAGATAATTAATGAATTTTGAAAAATTTAATAGAAGGTGACAAAATATAAAAATAATTACCTATTTAAATGAAATTCAGTAATAGTGTCGATTTTAAATTATAAATCTTCGTATAAATTAGAAATATCTATTTAAATCCTTTTATTGAAAATACAAAAGTTGTCTTAATATCGACTTAGAACCATCTTTCACATATTATTGAGTAAATTTAAGCGAATTATTGATTGATAGATAGTACTTGAAAATTTAGTCAAATTACTATAAGTAGTCAATCATTTTAATAATTTATTTGCCTAAAATCATTCTTTTATATGCAAAAGATTTCTTTAATTATCAAAAAATTAGAATAATTGTTTTCGTTTGCTTTTTTATTAGTTTTAAAATTGCTTAATTGTTATATTATTGATGAATTGAGTTTAAAATATGAAAATATTAATTGCAATTAAATGTGGATTGTTATTTCATTTGGGGTTTTAATTAACTGATTTAAATTTAAAAGATGACTATATAATTATAAATACATATCTTTAAATTAAAAAATCAAGTCACAGTATAAAGATTTTTAATTTGTATTTCTTGGAAAAAATTAATCAGTAAAATTAATTAATAGAGTGAGGCACTAGACTAAAACTTGGGGGGGGAAAGTTTCCTGCACCGGTTTATGATAAAAATAAAATTTTAGGAAAGTTTCCTGCACTTTTTTTAAAAATATATTTTTTCTATAAAAAATATTTTTATTACAACTACAATGCAACTTCCGAACGAATTTTATTGAATTAATTATACTTAATTTATTAATCAATAAGTCAATATTCTTTTTAGATTCCAATTTTTTGCATATTTCATCTGATATTTTTTGGTTTTTGTATCTTAGACATTATATTGTCCTATCATTTTTAAAGTAATTCCAAGTATTTTATCCAATTGTTATCAAAATTTCAATTTTATGTTCTTTCAATACTTATAAAAAGTTAGACTATATTTTTGAACTACTTATATTATGTATAAAATTCCTATTAATATTGGTGAGTCATAAAAAATTTTAATTTTATGATTTATATTAAGTTTTACATAAAATAAAAAATAGTGCAGGAAACTTACTCGAGTGCAGGAAACTTTCCCCCCCCAAAACTTTAATTGCAAGAATATAAAAGCGTATTTAAAAGAAATTATAAAAAAAAACAGTCATAAACAGAGGTACAACAGAACACAGACCAATTATAAATGATAAAATAAAGTGCTGAATAATAACAGTAAAATTAAATGAAGAAATATAAAAGCATATATTAGTAAAACCAAACAAAAAAGTCGTAGAAACAAATAAATAAGAAATTTGAATAGATTAATTTTTTGAACTGTCCAGAATCTGCTATTGACGAAGTTAAATTTTTACTAGAAATGAATTTATTGTATTTAAGACTATCATAAATGCTAAAAATAATAAGGAAATTATAATCCTCAGAAATATTACTTAATAAAACTAATTAAGTAATTGATTACTTCTTGCCTTCCCTGTAAAAAGACGGAATAGATTTAATAAAGCATTGAAAGTATATAAATATAAATTCAACTTTTTATACTTAAGCATGAATTACTATTTAATCTTCAGTTTAAGGATTGATGATTCAGCAAGTGAATAAAGATGCATAAATCAATAAATATCTAAGACAAATAATTAAGATGTTATTACTTTCTCATTTTATTATGAAGATTAAAAATTTTGTTAACTGTATTTTTATTTTTGATTTAAAATATCAATAAGTAAATTTTGCTAATGGTGTATAAAAGTAATGTCAAAAATAGTTAGAATGAAAGTTTAAGGCTAAACCTTTTAGAATTTTTTAAATTGCTAAACATGCTTTAACATCATCAATAAAATAATTGTACTATGGTGTAAAATAATATCTCTACATAATTCTCAAAGTTGCGGATAGTGATTTCATAATCGGAAGAACTGCAAGTATATAATTGCTTTTCTCATCAAGCTCAATCGTACATGTAGAGGAGTACAAGAATAGATTCTTAGCTTACAATTTAGCCATTACTATAGTAAGAGATTTTAATTTTTTCAGTGGTAATGTTGGAAAATGTAGAAGGTGCTGGCCCACTCAAGAGGACGAGAATATCTCTATGATGTCATGACAGGTAGACCTTTTTCAATAATATGACCTTCCTTGTTTATATACCATAAAATTGAATTTTTTAAGGTTGTCTATGTAGTCCCCGATCATTTTAAGAGCATCTTCGTCATCACAGTTGATGACAAGAATCCGTGAGGTCCGAGAATTCTGATTTCATTTAGACTAAGAGTTTATATCTCTATCGTAGCATTGTGAAGGCCGCAAGATGGTATATCTCTTGCTTCTTCTAAATATTCAGCGTGATCCCATACTATATAGCCTTCTTCTGTTTCTTGACTATTTTTATAAGCTATATTGTCTTTAATTAAATTATAACTTAAGTATTAATACATTCGTCAATTAACCAGGTTATGATATTTTTAATTTTATTTTAAATTAAGGATACTTATATAGTAAATTTGCGTATAAACAAATATTTTTAGAATTTCATATTGAAGACGAAATTAAGGATGACACTTCCCGTTGGGATTAACTAGATTACTGCTTAAATTAGCAAAAAGGATATCTGGAAATGGAATGTCTGGTTTAGACAAGCCGAAATAAGAGAGCATCAATTATTTGTTTAAAAAAAAACTACCATGCCTAATTTTTAAATATGTAAATTATAAAATTAATATTCATTACTTTATCCCTCAGAAAATTTAAAATTCAAATTCCTCATAATGAAGATTAGAACCTTTACGGACCCATGATTAAGCCATTGCATAATAATTTAATAGACCTGGCCTCTATACTCTCTGCTAGTTGCTTCTTATAAACATGAGTTTAAAGAAGATATTTAGTAACTATCTACATTTTCTTATAATAGCGAGCTATCATTATAGAATAACTACTTAACGATTTCTTATTTTATCATTCATAATTCCGCTTTATTTCTAAAATATTTCCTTATAAGGATGTATTAATTACTTTGCGGTAACACTTCATATAGCTCAAGATTATCATGATAAGTAGAATACCCAGGCTGCTTCAGATGGTAGCCTTTCAAAGAAGAATTTTGCTTGGATTGTATCATCAATAATTGTGAATAAAGTTTATAGTCTAATAGTCAAACTCTTTAATGGCAAGCATTAAGCATTTTTGAACAAAAACTTAATGTGCAATCAATTTAATTTTCAAGAAAAGCTTCAAAGGAAATTAATGATCTTTATTAACATTGCTTTTATCTAACTGAAGCTATTGCAACTTTGTAATAAGTTAAAGGAACATCTCCAATAATTAACTCTGAGAATCTGAATTAATTATATCAAGAATGACAATTGGGTGATCTGGGTAAATAAAGTAAAGGAGGTTTATTGATAAAGCCAGAGCAAAAATGGAATTTTTTCTTTGTTAACATTTTCGTACTTTTTTGAATCTCCTAAATGTCTAAGAGAAAGAGTGCTTATCAATATTCAATGAATTTCATTATTGTAAAGCATAAACTAGATTGTCTCTAGATTAAAGATAGTGTTATGATATTTTAAATGTTGAAATAAATTTGTGAGTATAATAACCTACTAATTATTTATAACTTTGGGGATGTATAATAATTAATTTCCTTTTAATTAATGACATTTAACTTATAATATGTATTCGATTTAGATGATAAAATTAATCTCAAATTAAAAACTATTTTTATTTATTATTATTATTGAAATTTTTGTTTCTTTAATTTTAATTATTATGTGCATAATATAAAAGTTTACTATAAATAATTGGAGAGAAACTAAAATTTCAAGCCTGATTAATCAGCTATAATATAGTATATACCGATTAAATTTTATTCTTACAGATTATCTGAGTGACACGCTATACGACTACCTTACTAATGTCCATCGCCACTAGCGGTGCAATTTTCATCCTCCCTGCTAACGCTGCAGATACTGCTCCAACTCTGCATTAGTCTTTGATAAGATGGGATGAATTGGATCCCAGATTAGCCTACCTTTTAGACAACATCTGCCATAAGAACCAAAGTACCTGTCAACAAAGCCCACATCATCAAGAAAATTTCAAAAATTATTCGGATTCTTTTCGGCTCCCACATCTTCAAGCACCTCTCAAAATTTTATAATTACCAATGACAATTTAATAAGAAACCTAATATAAATAGGTATTTCTTAGAATTAGACTAGATAGAGCCATTTCAGTGACTTAAAATATAAGCTAAAAATTGAGTATCTATAAATTATCCTTTCAGTGGTCCTATTTTTTAAAACCTCAGGTGGCTCTGAACAGGTACTTCGCTATGTGATATAAAGAGAGGGGACAGAGAGGAATTAATAATTCTGATAATCATGATGAGGAAGAAGATGCCAATGATGAAATCCATTTATGAGGATATTCATTTTTTATTTATTAAATTAAGTATTCTCATTATTTTCAAATTATTTTGTAATATTACTATATCATCAAGCAGGTAATAGAATGTGAACAGATCAAGAGAAACCTGTATATTCTTTGTGAAAATACTAACTTAGGCGAAGTGAAATTCGTGAGAGAAGCATGTCCTGTACCTAATGATTAAAAGTAAGCATAGCTAAAAGGAAAAATACGAAGGCTAAGGTTGGTTAATATTAGCCCACTTAATATTTAATTAACGATAATTTAGTAATCAATGAAATATTTTTATCAGAGACTTCAAACAAGCTCTATCTCTATGTCAATTAAAATACTCTTGAGCTTGTTACTCTAAATTAATTATACAGACTCTTCTGCGCTCAATTAGCATAATATTTCCGTTGCCTGTTAAGATAACGAATCTACATATTTTAATTGTTAATTGAAGACAAATTTTACAAGAACTGCTAGCAAATCTTTATCTATAGCTTAAGAGAGAAAATTCAAGTCAAGGATAATGAAATATTATAGTAAGCTTTTAATAGAGATATGATATATTCAAATAAAAATTATAGATTAGTGGTTATATTCCTCATCAGACAGATCATACTTTAAAATCTATTCTAACTCATATGTACAAGTAAAACATTAAATCTATAGTTAATTTTAATTAAACAAAATATTTATTATTTCAATATATTTTTGTAATAATACATGCTTGAACTTCTACTCGAATTTAAATTGCTGTTGCTAATCTGTGAAAATTTAATGTAAATACTATTACTTTATTATGAACGCGGGTCATGATGCAGCTGAATAAAAATTTATAAATGTTAATGCTATTTTAGGTGATGATCGCTCCGTAAAAGAAGCTTTGACAAGTAGTATTGATGATTTTGATTATGAGTGGTGGTCATTGATACTTATTTCCCAATTGATTTTAATATAAGTAAGTGCAGACGAATTTTTTCAATTTTGTGAAATTGCTTTTAATTTTGAAGTTCTACATTATCTAATAATTCACATTGATTTTAGGGAAAATATATCACATATGTATGAAACTATTTTGAAGAGAATTGAAAAGAATTTTCTAGAAGCTTGATAACTGAGGTTATTAAATTAAAACTGAATAATTCCAAAAATTAATAAATTTAATCCTTATTGTAATGATGAAGCAGCTCCGAATGAGTTGAGATTAATAATATAATAATATTGTAGGAATAAATTCGATTTGAGAAAATAAATAATAAATTAATTAATTAAATATTAAATTCGTGGCAGTTAACTTTCTCGAAACCTAGACAATATGGTACTTGTTCAATAGGGAATTCAAAATCAGCTGGACTTTACTATTGGCGGTACTCCTCTATCGCATTCCTGAAGCGAGTTAACTCGACTTTAATTTTTGGTGATTTGTTTAGTTGTTTTTAATGCTCAAATTAAAGTCGAGTTAACTCGCTTGAGGAATGCGATAGAGGCATACCGCCAATAGTAAAGTCCAGCTGATTTTTAATTCTCTATCAAACAAGTACCATATTGTCTAGGTTTTCCGAAAGTTAACTGCCACGAATTTAATATTTAATTAATTAATTTATTATTTATTTTTTCAAATCGAATTTATTCCTATAATATTGCTAAATGTAATTTATTTGGGAAAACTAAGTTAAAATTGTTATAATTAATGGAAGTTAACTTTGTTTAAATCTATAAGAAATGCCACTCTTTCGAAAGAAATTTAAAAATTAGCTGGACTTTACTATTGAGGGTACTATATAATCGCATCGTAGGAGCGAAATATCTTAACTTAAATTTTGGCATTATTATCAACTTAACAAATCAGCCAAATTAAAGGCAATTTATCTCGCTCCTACGATGCGATAAAATAGTACCGCCATTATGGAAGTCCAGCTAATTTTATGTTCTCGTTAAATGAGTACCATATTGTCAAGGCATTTCTTATAGGTTTAAACAAAGTTAACTGCCATTAATTATAACAAATTAATTTAATTTTCCCAAATCAATTATATTGAGCAATTAATATAATAATTTGATCACAAAGTTGTCAGATACATAATATTTTATATTTCAATATATACTTTATGAATGTCACCAATCGGAGGGAGAATAAACTCATGTGAATTCAAAAGTATTCTACTCTTGCTTGTTACAGTTTTTATAATAATAAGCTCGCTAGATTATTCTCTTAGCATTTGACGATGACACAGAAAACTTGGAAATGGTTTAAATTAAATTTTAGACAATTCAAAACATTTCCATTTTAAAGTAAAACCCCAAGAGTAAAATTTGAATTAATTGTGAATTTGAAAATAAAATAAATATAGTATTTTTATTATTATAAACATTTTTGTAGCTTTTAAAATAATTAACATAGTACAATATATATATATATATATATAGAGGCCCTTAATCAAAAAATAGAAAGCTACCAAATTATTAAGCGTGATTTGATTAAATTTTATTTATCCTAATCTCCTTAAATTTTAATAATTTTGCCTTCGGTCCACTGTTCACATGATCAGTTCAGATAACCAAGTCTCACCAACTATCATCAACTTCCTCTCCCCATCGCCAGTCGAGCTCAACCTGCGGATGCTGCCGCCCAACCTTCGGGCCCTCCTCGTGCCAACCCACATACCAGAACCTGACATTTTTAGAATTAGACTAAGATCTTAATGGACAATATAAACGTTGAGAAGAGATGTGAGAAAGAGATAATGAACTTAGCCTCAACCATCTTTGGCGACGACGTTAACTACCTATTACCAGGAGATGGTGGACACGATAATACAGCAACATACTACAGTACGCAAGCTGACCTTTGTGGAAGATGATGCCAATTAGATTAAGATCGAGACAGAGGAGACGATGGAGGCCACTATTTGAGATGCTACAAACGATCAAAGAGATGGAGACGCGCACAAGGCTAGATGTGGGGGCCCTATACAGTACTAAAAGAGAAATACTTTAATGGCAGTTGAAGAAGACACAATAGACACTGCATTAAGACTTCCTAAT
>ARYC01007532.1:0-16610 GCA_000711775.1 Oxytricha trifallax
AACAAACCAACTATATAATCAAAATTAGTTACTATAAGATCATTACCTTGCTGCACCAGGTAGCGGTGCAAATCCTCCTTGCTTCTAAATCTTTGAATCAATTCTTGTCTTGCACTTTCATTGTATCATTCATTGACTCCATCTTGTTTACAGATCTTAGAAATGACATTCAAATTTAAGTTTGTTGATTTATATTATATACCTCTGAAAAACTTACTATTAAATATGGGCATCCTATAGGAGGTCAACGTCTAAGAAGGATATGGAGAAGGATGTGAGAACTGGTTTCAAACTTGAGAGATTGATATCAATTTCTACTGTTATAGTTCCATATTTTTAAATTTAAAATGGTATACTTTATTAGGAGCAGCTCCTAAAATGCTAGAACTTAATAAGGAGCATTAATTAAAGCTAGTACTTAATTAGGAGCACACTAATTTTAATCATAAAATCACAAAATACCTCCTAAAGCAGTACGTACTTAATTAGGCACCTCCTAAATCGGTACGTACTATAATCAACTTATTATTGAAAGTAAAAATGGTTACTCTCTCACCCATATGTAAAACTGGATCGTCTCTTAACACTCATAATTCTTCTCTCATACTCTAAGAACTTCCCTTGAAACTTGTAGGCTTACAAAGCTCTCATATAAGCTCTCAATTATAGAGGCAGTTATATAATTTTAAATTCAAATTTAAATATGAGCGCTAACATTTTAAGAAAACCAACAGCACTTCCATAAAACTAAATGAGACTTACCTTTGGGATCAATAAAAAGTGTGATAGCTGTGAGATGAACTCTCATAAGGAACTACCAGAGCTATCACTTGAGGTCTCTGTTATTAAAAAAGATATTAATAACAGAAAATAAATGGCAAACAAATGTGTGGGAGACAGAGAGGGGGAGAAAGGTCTTAATGAAATTCCTATACAAACTGAAGAAGCTGAAGTCTATTTTTGTGAGCTATGTGAGAGAGATTTTGCTCATAAATCAAGCTGGTACAGACATATGAAGGTCCATAAGGAAGCTAAGCCTACTGTATACTTAAAGCATTACAAAGTTTATGGACAGTATGATTGCTTTGAGTGCCATAAGCAGTACTCTCATACAAGAGACTTAAAGAAACATCTTTTAAAAGCCCATAAGAAAGAGATAGAAGTTGAAGATTAAGACACTCAACTGAAATATCTCAACGAAATAAAAGCAAGGGAGCCTTTTTAAGTTGCTGAGCTTTAACAAGCAAGCGAATCAGAGCATGTGAGGATTGCACACAACCTCTTAGCATCAGAGGTCACTAAAATCATGATTAAAATATAATACAAGAAAATTCCAGTACTTGCAAAGATTGATTTAGATACTTCTCTCTTAAGCTACCTAATTCTAGAGTACTCCTATGACAAGAAAGTTATTAAGGATCATCAGTATGCTTACAAGGTATATCCTTTCAACTATCTCCTTAGTGATGATAAATATTAAATGGAGTTTACTAATGAATATTAAGTACTCACTCAGGCTAGGTTTAAAGAGTGCAAATACTTAATAAAGCTAGATGCTGTTCTCCTAGCCAAAGATCATGGAGCTTTCAGACTACCACTCTTTGAAATGACACTCAGAGATTTCATAACTGATCAAAGAAATCATAGATAGCTTGCAAATATCAACCTAAGCTATACAAGGTATCAAAGAGCTTCATAAGTTAGGCTTTGTTCACAAGATCTCAAGCCTGAGAATATAATGTTGAACTTTTCACCAGCAACAATAACAATTATTGATATCAACAGAGCCTTAAGAGTGGAAGTATCAAGGCTTGGAAGTGTAATGGGAACTCCAGGCTATTATCCAGAAAGAGAAGACTGGAGAGATGGAGACTTATAGTGGGATGTGTGGGCTTTAGCAGCAATAATAATAGAGTGCGATATGCCTCGCAATGAATACTACTCTACAAGATGCGAGAAGGATGCTAAACAAAGAATAAGGCAATTTATTGACAAAACAAGAGTATCTCAATCTATGAAACAAATGGCAGAGTCAATATTAATTAAACCAAACTCAAGATCAGACATATCAATAGAGCAGATAGAGTTGTGGTTAAGTAAGATAAACTTCAGACCTCTCCCACATGATCCAAAAGTGCATTTTGAGTGATTAAATTAAATACATTTACTATAGATTTCACATTAAAACCTATTAATAACCCCAACCCCTAACAAATTCCCTACAAATCAAAGCACTTATAAACCTCATTAAGGGGTTTTGGGGTTTTGAATGCTATCAATCCACCTTAATATTAAATCTATAATACAATATTTAAATGATATATCTATTTTAAAATCATATCTAAAGGAAAAAATAAGTAAACTGTTATTGTTTTTTTCAATTCTCAAACGTCGCATTTTTTTACAATCAATTGAAAATCCATAAACAATACTCTATATTTCTTATTTTTAGAATAATACCCTTTATTGTAGAGTTATAGTTAAATTCATTAATTTAAAATAATTTATCAATATGTTAATAAATACAATTAATAATTTAATTTTGATCGGTAATAAATGATGTGTAAATACATGTATACAAAATTTTATGAATAATATATCTATTGAATAGACATTAAAACAAATAATTACAATTAAAGCCAATAATTTTATATTTATTTAATCATTATTACCTATTTAATTTACATTAATAATATTTATAGATTCAAGTCATGTTTAAAATATAAATTTGATTACTGCTTCTATCATATTTGAGTTCGTTTATAATTAAATATCTTTAAAATACTTTAAAATTAGAATTTTATGAGCAGGACAGTTTTAAAATTAATTTTAATTATAAAAGAGATAATTATAATCATGATTTTATGTAATAAAAGTGAGTAATTATTATTATCAATAACTATAAATCATACATGAATAATACAAATATATAAACGAAATCTTAGCTTTTTGAATGTCTTTTTTGAATTTCCAATCTCCATTATTAGTTCTATATTATTCAGAGAAATTTCTATCTTAGTTTCAATTCATAAACTATTGAATATCTTTCCACTTCACTCTGCTTAGGTAACTACAGCTTCTACCTTTATGGATATATTTTATATTTATGAATATGTTCATCGTAAAAACTTATATTGTAAATGAAATTTTTAAATTGTACATGCTGATTTCACATTTTTATTAAAATGGTCATATTTTTAGTTATTTGTTTACAATTTCTAAACATTGTCATATTTTATATTATTATTTTTTTGAGAAATTGTTTCTTTAGAGCTTTTATGATGTTCTATTGTTAATAACCTATTGCTGCAATCATTTTTGAACTTTTAACTTAGAAATTATTAACTTAAAAAATAAGATTTAAACCTACACCATTAAATATATTTAAATACATATGAAAAATTCACTTTTCACATGAGAGTTGATTTATTAATTGCATTATAAATTTTGATTTGAATAAAACTATCACTATGATTAAATTAAACTCCTATATCCTATTGATTAATTTCACATAATTCACAAAAAAAATTTTAATTGGAAAACAAATTAGTTAGATTCTTACATATATATTAACTTAAGCAATCATATGATATTCATTATTCATGTTAAGCAAAGTTTGAGGTTACTGTATCACACTTTTGTCTTCTCACAGCTTTATTGCTAGGGACTATCTCATGAAGCACTAAGTATTAATATATCAAATATTTAACTTATTCGAAATGATAAATATTACTTGAAAGTAACTTTTATAATTAATTAATAGATGAAAACCTATCAACATAGTTTATTGTCCCATTATGATATTTTGAAATACTAGAGAAATCTATTAAAAAATAGCAATTTTATAGTAAACAACTAAAGGATCATAGATTTTTTATTTGCCAACAAGAAGAATACATCAACATCAAATAATCTCTTTCTGAATATATTATATTTAACTAATTATATAAACTTAACGAATTTTAAAAATTAGAAATCACTCCTCAAGTGGGCTTGGACACAAGGATTTTCTTGCATGGATGAGTTTGCCTGGCTTGAGTTCAGCTTCCTAGGTAATAGGGAGCAAGATGAAGGTACTCTCTGCCTTCAAAAGTGAGAAGACGAAAACCATTGAAGCCAACGATAAGGATTTTGTCCCACATCAGGTTAGGATTCTGAAGCTACCACAGCGAAAGGACAGGGATTACTTTTCCCTGCAGCGGTGGGACCGGTAAGCTTTTTTCTCAACTCTTTATCAACAAATCGAAATTTGCGAGCTCTGTATTCCGATTTTTATCTGGTCAACATCTTGATTCAGAAGGAGACTAGGTAATAGCGAGAATGGTTTTTTTCGGAGTTTTCTCCTTCATGACTGCCAAGTCACGGGATTGCCACTTCAACTCACTCAGATATTTCTACGTCACGACTAAGATTGATAGTTTGATTTTAATTTTAAACAGTGATATGTTAAATTTATTTGATTTTAAATCATTAATCACAAATATTAAAAAATACAATTCAATATAAATATGATAAAGATAAAATAGTTTAAAATTATTTTATAAATTTAATTAATGATAACATGTCAAATAAGTAAGTTATTATTTAGATACTTTAAATATATATATTTGAATTCAATTGTTCAAACTTAAAAACTTAACACTTCAATTTACACAGCTATATTGCTTATAGTAGTATTTCTGTAATTCATTTATTCACTTTGGGTTAAACTTCTTACTTGTTAAGATTTTGCATTGTGTAAATTATTGAGATAAACTAAAAAAAAATGATTATCTAACCATAGAGCTTAAGTTTGGTATAATTTAGGAGTTCTAAAGAATGAAATATTAGTTATAAGTGCCGAGAAATGCTCTTCGATATACTCCTAGTTGTTTAATTAAAAACTAAGATACCATTTTGAAAGAATTTAAGAAAATAAGGATACTTATTACCTTATGCCATGCATTCCCCTGTTTTATATCTTGAATCGTCTTAATTATTTATTCATGGGTACTCTCTACAATTATTCAAAATTATCTTTCATTTCTTGGTTATCTCAAGTAAAGACTTAGATTGTTATCTTTTATTAGCAGAGAATTCTACTAATAAAAATCATTTCACTAAGTAAAGGTCAAAGTTTAACTGTCTGTCTAGTTACAAATATGATCAATTCATATTTAATCAAATAATATTTGTAAAAGTTAATATATTTATGAATAATATTATTTATTTAATACTTGACTCACTAATAGTTGTTTTATGCAAAATTTGTTTGTTTTTTTAATAAATAATTTTAATTAATTTTTAATGAAAAAATTATTTGTAGTTATAAATAATGAGTATAATGTTAATTGCTGTAGTATTAAACATTAATACTAATCTATTTCCATATTTATTTAGAATATAATGTTTAAATTTAAGTTGCATAAATATTTATCAAATATCAAAGAATTTAGATTAGTTGCATAAATTAATTAATCCATCAATTCTATTAAATTTAAGAAGCTAAAAATGAATATCAATTCTATAAAATTTAAGAAGTTAAAAATGAATATCATCTATTAAACTTATAAATCAAAGTCATCTCTTATATTTTTATACAATAAAAGAAAATTTTAATCTATCTTCTTTTTAACTTTTGTCTAAAATAGCTGAGAAACCTCCCTGTGTCCTTGTATTCCTTGTAGTGTATTTTAAACGATTTTCCAAGTTACTTTAATTATTAAGATTACAAGTGAGAAAAGGCCTTATCTGATGTTTGACATTTACAATTCCATGAGATCGTTAGGGTTTTGATAGAGTGTCAGAGGCATTTTACATATTTGAGATTTAAAGTCTATTGTTGAGGCATTAGCAAAGATAGTTAGGATTAATAATTTAAAAATAAGAAAAATTTATTTAATGAATAATAATTAATAATTAATCAGTATTAATTACTACTAATATATGTTGAGCGACGAGGAAAGCAAAAACTACGACTTCGTTATCATGAATGCAAATGATGGAAGCAAAAAATGGGGAAATTTCAAAAACACATATTGAGCTACTACTCATTCAGTCGTTGGAGAAAAAAATGTTGCAGATACAACTTCAGGAGCAATGTAATCGGGAGTTCCAAAAAAAAGTAGGGTAGGAAAATACTTTTAAAAAACCTAATGCCATCTTTTAATATTTTATGGCCCCTATTTATTATACATATATTAGTAATAATTAATACTGATTATTATATATTAGAGATCTCTAATTAAATTTTGATCTCTTTTTTTAATTTCCCTTGCCTTAAGCGATTCACTACTACTACTAATTAATAATTAATAAAGAAATTAAGAAACTTAAGATGGTGGGAGAAGAACCTGCTCACTCACTATTAATGTAATTACAAAAATATATTAAACTTATTATATTTTTTAGGAGTTGATGCTAGTAAGAATGCTAAAAACGATGGAAAATTACTTCATTAAAGAAGCACAAGAGCAACCTATAGAAATTTTGGCATGCTGATGGCGATTTATTCGATGGAGAGTGGTTTGTTTGTAAAGCTGTTCTTTGATATTCTTTTCCATTTAATAAAATAAGCTTTCCTTAATATATATTAGCATTCCTATTTATATTGTAGATTTACTTTTTACTTTTCATAATTTTCTAGGGCTTCTCTTGTGACTTAATCTTCATGTTTTATGGGGTGTGGTACAAATGGACTATTCCTTGTGAATAAAGGCCTTTAATAGCGTCAATTAATGAATCTCTAAGCTATCTCTTCGATTTTATATTGTCAAGCCGAATCATGAGTGATAGGTTGCCATCACTTTCTCTAGTTTTTACTTAAATAATGTAGTCATCGAAGCATATTCCATTAATGCAATCAAGTTAATCAGCTTGACTTTCCTGAATTAGCCTCATTAATTTAAGAGTCTTGTAACTTTGTTAGTCTTCAATCAAATATTTTAAATATAAAACGCAAGTCCCATCAAGCTGATTGAATTTCATTTAATCATAATGAATTACGCTCAATTAAGATGAAACTTCAACGATTGTTTTTCACTCCCATCTTAAAATAAGACTATAGCCAACATAAAGATTCCTTAAATCATCAAAATTCTAAACTTTAAGTATCTTTAATTTTTAAGGGCATGATTTTTTAAGTATTACTACACTTTTTTCAAGATTTTAGTTTAAATTTTCATCTAATTTTAGCATTAAGTTTGCTTACTATGACCTTAGAATTTATGAATATTGACTCTGAGCAGCTACTATGTTCTTTGGTTTATCTTTAGCATAGATGCTTTCGATATACTTGATTTTCTAAAAAGAATTAAAAACGATGTATATGTAGAACTATATTAAAGTATTGCGCAAAAGTCAATTCTTCTGAACTATGTGAACATAAATGAGCGAGCAAGCAATCTTAATCAGCAAATAATCCAGCACTCAATTTCTTGTTTTTGGCAAACTGCGCATTCATATTTTTATTGTCGCTTAAATTATGAGAATAAACCTTAGTTTCTGGGATGAACTATTTTATATCTTTTTAATTAAATCGAGTTTACACTTAATTGTAAGTTTCACATTTGGTGAATTTTTAAGGTTTTTTGTTTATCTTTTAACTCTACTATTTCTTCAATTGCTCCATGTTTCCAAGTATTCTATGTAAAGTTTATGCTTTCAGGTAACTACTGTGTTTTTTGTCTATAGATGCCGGTGTATGAATATTTTACATTTATATTGTGTTTTAGACTCTTCTGAATTCAAAGACAAGCTTGACTAGAAATAGAGTGATGAAGATATTTCAATACTAAAAGTTTGAGTTATTTTTATGATTAAAATCTCATATTAAATACGATAAATTATGTAAACTAAAATAATCTTAAATTGAAGTCAAATAAATTAATAATAAATCCACAAACTCCTTGGAACTTAATGCTCATGTCCTCTATTGTCCCCAGTAGCACAGATTTTTTCGATGTAGGGGTTCTTGAGCTTTAGCTTTTGAAAATAATTAACTTCAAATATAATCAACATGAAACTTACTTTGATAAAGTTATATACTTGTTTGAAAATATTGGATTAGGAAAGATGAATAGATGTGTCTGCACTCATGCATGAATTTTTCTTGCTAAGATATTTATGATCCTAAATGATATTGCGTTAAATTACTTCAGATAAATACAAATTAATTGGTAAAGTATAACCAATCAAATTGATAAACAATTAGTATAAGCAAATCAAATAAATAAACTTAAACTTTCCATTCTTGCTTATAAAATTTAAGTCTGAAAAATTCTAATTAATTTTATATTAGATAGAGCAACAAATTTATGGAAAGTTATAGAAATTTCGTTAAAATAACATTAAGTTGCTCTAAGCTTTTGAATACCAAGGAGGATTGGTATTGCCACTTCAAATATTAATGAAATTTTTAATTTTTCAAAGTTTATAATTTTATATTAGTAAATAACGTGCCTTGCTTTAAAAAACAATTATGCTGTTACTAAAATGTATTTATTAGCAAGAGAGAGCTTATAAAATCTTCAGTCATAATTTATGTGAATGCTCCCAACTTCCCAGAGCTTTCTGTGGCAAGTAATCATAGCCTAATAATAAATGATGAAGTTGTTAACATACATATTCCTTGGAATAAACGAAGACATAAGAGAGTTACCTGACCTTTTGGAATACAATGTACGCTAAAAATGATTCATTACATAGCTTGTGCAGAGTCAGCAGAATCTTAGATACACAGGAAAAGCTGATGAAGAATAGAAACAAAAAATACAAATTAATGAAGAACTGTCGAAGGAAATTCATTCAATATCGAGATATCTTTTAAGTTATAAATACATTAATATTTGTATATTTAATTTTAAAAAAGAAAGGCAAAGCCTTATTGATGAAAAAGATCAGTTCTAAAGTGAGAAAGCAGAACAAAAACGGAAAGAATTTGAGATTGTTTCAGAAAAGGGGAGGTTGATTTATTACAGCAACATAATTAAAATTTTATTCACATAAAGAACGACTTATAAATTATGAAAAGTCCACCAGCAAAATAATGCAGTTTAATTTGTAACTTAAATAATTTAAATAACAAAAAGCTTAAGTCAATTAATTTTTATGGCTTATGTATTAAAGCATCCATCAAATCAAAGCACCTTCTTTCACTGTTTTTGCAATTACTTGGTTGAACTTATGATATAGATTTTTCTACAAAGAAATAGTTCGTTTTATTATTCTACTTAAATCATGTTGGCATAAAGTTTAACTAATGTGTTTCTTTGCTCTAAGGAAAATCATTTCAATGAAATATACTTAGAGGAATAAGGGCTATTTAAATCCAACTTCCAACCATTTTTCAAAACCTACTCTTGTAATAACTTTGAATGGTGAGCTTTTAGTTATCTAAGAATATGGTTAATTACTTTCCCTCATACCTATCTCAGAGTTTATCAATCAGAAGTTAAATATCTGGGAGCTTAATATATTTCTACCTTATTATGAACTGATTTAATCCTAATTTTCCCCTTATATTAAAAGCAGCTGCTAACATATCTAGACAAAGTCCCTCTTTATTTAGTACTTGATTTTTATTTTTTTATCAAGATTAATGCTTACACTATGAGCTTTAAAAAAGTTTAATCGAGAATAGCGATGTTTTCTTCCTTTTCTGACATTTTATTATTAATCAAGTATAATCGAAATGTGGAGACTGTTATAAAAGAATCAAAAATGAAATAAATTAGGATTATGTTCAAATCAAAGTATACTAATGTGTTTCCAACTGTCGAGATTATGAATTAAGATTAGAGATTTTAATTATTAAAATTAGTTAACTACTTATACTTAAATTTAATTAATTATTAATTTAATCAACATTTTCAAAGTCATTTCTATTTTAGGGCAGTGACTTTTTCTTCTATTCTGATAACTTTCATTGCAATATTTTCTTGTGTTTTTTTGTGAAAAAATTTAGATATCTTCAGGATATCTTCCTTGAGGTATCTTCAGGATATCTTCCTAAAATAAAATTAAAAAATTCAAATTTTACAAAAGTAATAGTAGCAACAGTAGCAATAGCAGTAAAAATAGTAGAATCAGTAACAATAACAATATTAATCAAAATAATTAAAGTACAGCTGAAATTCTAGAAAATTTCAGATATTTTAAATTTGTAAATTAGTTTTTGTTTTTATCTTCTTCGTCATCTTATTCATCTTCATCATTAGTTCTTAAAATTAAGAAAGTTAGGAAAATTGGATTTTTAGGAAAAAATTCCTGTACTTTAATTATTTTGATTAATATTGTTATTGTTACTGATTCTACTATTTTTACTGCTATTGCTACTGTTGCTACTATTACTTTTGTAAATTTGAATTTTTTAATTTTATTTTAGGAAGATATCCTGAAGATACCTCAAGGAAGATATCCTGAAGATATCTAAATTTTTTCACAAAAAAACACAAGAAAATATTGCAATGAAAGTTATCAGAATAGAAGAAAAAGTCACTGCCCTAAAATAGAAATGACTTTGAAAATGTTGATTAAATTAATAATTAATTAAATTTAAGTATAAGTAGTTAACTAATTTTAATAATTAAAATCTCTAATCTTAATTCATAATCTCGACAGTTGGAAACACATTAGTATACTTTGATTTGAACATAATCCTAATTTATTTCATTTTTGATTCTTTTATAACAGTCTCCACATTTCGATTATACTTGATTAATAATAAGGGGAATGTCTATAATTGAATATCTAAATTGTTTTACTACTTTTTTCATTTAAGAAATAGACTGACCTTGTGCTTTTGAAACTTATTCCATGGGCATAATACAAGCTGTTAAGTTGCTGTTTACATATATTCATTTCTAGAAAAGTTTTATGAAATAGCAGAGCACGTTTTTACAAGGATAAATTCTTTTAAGCTTACAGAGTATTTCTTGAGATGAAGTATTCCAAATCATATTGATCCACTTTAACTTTCTTTTTGTTTTGTTTTTTCATTATTAAATGAGGTCTTTATTCTCTTAATTTTTCTGTTGAGACTTTCCTTTAATCCCGTTACTTTCCTTTTCTCTTTAAGTATCATAAACACCTTAGAGTCTTAACTCTACTAGTCTTGGGCCAAACCGTAAACGTTTTATTATCTTTAAACTATCTTCAGAGAAATAATTTTCATACATCATTATTTCAATTTATTCAACTAATTTATACAGCATACCTAAATTTTTTGATATTTGATAATTATTTTAAACAGCCAATTCTGCTAAGAAATATACAGCTCTCAGATATATCCCATTTAAATTATTAATAAACATATTTTAAATAAAATTTGAGTAAAATTGTTTAGTAAAGGTTTCCCATTTTATTTCAATGACGCTCAAGGCTAATTTAGCATTTCAGTATATAAGGATGCTAGTATTAGACCTTCAATGAATTAGTACTATTTGTATATGTACAATTAATTATCCTTTGGATAAAATTAGTCATTATTATTAAATATTCTTTGTTATGTTGTCTTAGTCTCACATCATAATAGCTTATAAGTTTTATCAAACGTTGTGATTAAGTTAGAGATAATAACATGTAAAAATTTAGAAGCAAAAGGCTTTTGCGTTGATTTAAATTTAATTAGCATCATACATGTTAACGTTATAATCCGTTAGGTATTCTAAATTAAAAATTGATAAATTAATTCTAATTTAAAAGAGAAAAGATATAGTATTTTTAAAAATCTTAATCCAAATTAGTATTTAAAAACCTTATCATTTCTCAAATTTTCTAGATAATTACTAAGTACAAAGAAACTGTGAATAATGAGGATTTTCATTCTAAAGAGACCCTCTCGCAATTTTAATTGATGTTATATTCAAAATGTAGAATTGTATTAAATGAGTTGAAACTATCACCAACTTCCCTAAATTCATAGAGGATCTCTGTCTTATGGTATTAGTAAAAAATGGAATCTAAATCAGAATTTTATTTTGAAAAGGTTATCGCCTTCTCTGCTTTTTGAACAGGCAATGGAGAATTGCTGACACAAAAATAATGTGGATATCTCTGATTACATTAAGTTACTCCATTTTTGTCCTCTGTATTTCTGAAAAGACCTTATATTAAGCCAACTAATCCATTTTCGTCAAGGACAAAGATATGCTATACATTAACAATTCAGCCCATTGAAACATATTGTTTAAAAAGTTGCAAGGCAAGAATTTTTCTTGTTGTTTCATTAATTTTATACCTTTTTATAACTTAAAATTAAAATATCTTTATTCCAAATCTACCCAATAATATATCCGCAGCAAAAATGATATAAATAGATAATATATAAATAAATTGGCTTAATTTTAATATTCAAAGTAGTTAATGATTAACTTGTTGATTGAGTTTTCTATTAATAAAAATTATCCATTTAAAAATTAATTATGATTTCACTTGAATAAGATATACAAATTAGAGAGATCAATTAAATTTTTATTATGTAGGAAAAATTAATTTAAAAGTTTATAAGCAATTAATAAAAAAAAGGCAAGCTAAATCAACTTAAAAGGAATATATTTACATGATTTAAATCATTGGAAAAATGTCATTGACCTCAAATGAAATTATGAAAAAAAAATTCTAGGTTATGCTTGATTAATTAAATGAATCAAATTGAAATATAAAAAGTTTATAAATGCAAATTAATTTTATTTCTATTTATAATAAATATTTTATCAATTTAATTCCTTCGTTTAATATATAAACAATATTAAAACAATAAAAATTGAATAACTTATAAAATTGAAAAGCCTTACTTTATTATTATTATTATTGCTTGCTTATTCATATCCTTTAATATTCATATTTAAGGTAAGTCAATTGTTGTTATATAGATTATTTTAGTTCTTATTTTACTATCCAGTTACTGCTTATCATTTCGCACAAGTCTTTTAGTATTTATTCAGATTTATCCAAAATATTATGGTAATGTGATTACCATGGTCATAATTATAATACCTGTGTTCCAGAAATAATAAAATAGACCATATAGGTAGGATAAAAGATTAAACAATTATAGGTTATTAAATGCTCTATTTTAATAAATGAATAAGACTTTTTGATTAGAAATTAAGTTTGTTGATTGAGGAATAAAAAATTGCAAAACACACATTTAGAAAAAGATTTTAGGATCACTTAAAAAGGGCATTTTATCATAGGTACGGAATGATAAATAGTAATTTATTATTCATGTAATTTTTAGTTGTATTTTAAAATAATTTATATTTGTATCATAAATTATTTTGAGTTATTAATTTTAGTAGATATTTGATAGTAGTTTATACATAATTTAATTATTTGCAATTAAAAAGCTCAAATACTTTTTCATCATTCTATTGATCGGTCTTTCTCTGCTTATTGCATATAAATTTAATCATTAATCTAAGTGGATTTAGCTTCTAATATAAATTAAGCGTTCTATTTTCAGTCAAATCTGATTAAAAACAATGTTGTTATTTATTAATAGAAAATGATGTAGATATTAGCTATTGATTCTTTATTTCATTCTTTCTAACTAACTATTAACTTTTTTGACCACATTCTAAGTAGGATTAATTTTACCATTATAATATTATTTTTCCCTCTAGGGTTAATGTATTTCTCTAAACTTCCTTCTTTATATCATTGCTTCTTAGAATTGAATATTCTGATCAATCAAAGCTTTCATTTGATCAAACAGCAATTTAATCCTGCAATGTTTTATCAAAATACTGTTATTATAACTCCTTCTCATAATGCAGCTAATAAATAGCTTTCATTATAAATATTTGACAATTAAATGATGTTTTTTTTACATAATTCAATGAAGTGTTATGAACTGAGTTATTTTTTAGTTTTCAGATTAATACTTGGATTTATTTCTTAACAATTAATAAGCTGTGAACTCTTAGTAAGAAGTATTACCATTTATTAATACTATGTCATGAAAGTGTTTTCATTTGAAATTAAATTATATGAGAAACATAATTAAATCATAATAAACTTGTTATTAATAATAATATTCCATTAACATATTAATTGGTATAAATTTGATTAAAATTATATAGATATTTTATTTTCTGGTTTTATTAGACCAATTATTATGATAGCTGCTTTTGAATGAAATTATCCCAAAATGTTAAATATTAGGCGTTTTAATTTTAAAATTTCTAATTGTAATACTCTATAATTTTGATGGATTATTTGAATTTTATGTAAATGGAAAGAAATAGCAACAAAATGAAATTAAAAATAAACAAAATTAATACATCGTGAATGTAATATATTGGTCAATAAATTCACAATGTAAAATAAAGAAATCATAAATAAATATATAATATTTAAAAAACAACAACAAAGGAAGTTTTGAAAAAGTAACTATAATTTATATAGAAATAAAAATGTTTAAATATAAGAAATATTAAAAATATTAAAAAGATAAGATATTCAACATATCTAATAAATATTGGTATTTAAAGAACGAGAAATCTGGTTTGCATATTTGATGACACGTCATACCACAACTAAAGCCAGGTTAATGCGACACAAATTTCATGAAAATTCTTATGAAAACATCATTCCTCTCAAAGTTGTGAATAGCAAAGTTGCCATGCTCCATCTAATAATATTAAAGTATGCTACTCTTTTAGAGGAATTTCTAAGTTAATTTCTATAGAATACCAATCTCAATGGACATTAATGACACAAGTTGGAGCGTTAAGAAGGCAGGCTGAAGAATATTAGGGCTGGTCTAAAAAGGTAATTTTTTTGAAGATTTATAAGTCTTTTATCACAAAGTTAAAATCACTTTCATAACTCTATATGGTTCTGACCTGGAATAGGTCATTAGAAAGTCAGCCAAGAGAATGTAGCCTATCTTTGATATTAACTCATAAATTTTATATAATATTTTAGTAAATTTTGCACACCACAAATTTTAATGAAAAAAGATAAATGTTTCTAGACTATATTTGGGGTTTAAAGCTTGAATTCAATATTTTGGGATACCTTTAGACGTAGCATTGTGCTCATTCATCAATAATAATATAAAATTTTCTTATGGATCCAGTTAAGCTTCAGCCTGCATACATATTTAAAATAACACATCAATAGTTATTACTCATGGTATAATAACGGGGAATATATTACAACTTGAAAAAGCAAACCGCAAGCAAGTAACATAGCTATATAGTAGAGTGTGGTATTATTTAAATCCAATGCATGATTCTTAATTGAACAAATTAATAAATATTTATAGGGTAAACAAAGGAAAATGAAATTTTAGCAGTACCAGAAGTAACTTGCTCATCTTTAGATATCAATACAGTGATTGCAAATTTTTGAGAAGTTAGTGGTATACTATTTTCTTTTGCTTATAGATGTAACTGATGGTGTGGGTAAAAGAAGCGACTTATGAAATTAATTATTACTTTATTTTGGCAATAAATAAATGATTCAATCAAAATAATAAAAAATGAAAGAATTGGTTAAAAACAAAGTTCTTCATGGTAGTAATGCTATAGATATCTAAAATTTTAACAAGCTAAAAGTCTTGCCTCTTTGGGATTATGAACTTACTAGAAAAATTAAAAATAGACATCATGAATTATGAAAAATAAGAGGAAAACTTTAATTGAAAATGAAAATTAGTTGAATATATAAGTATTTGTATTTACAAAGACAAAAATGGTATCATTGTCAAGCGTTATTATTTCTCCATTCTCCTTCATATATTCTACCATCTTTCCATTCTTCTCGTGTTGTTCCCGTTCTGTTCCCTGGTTCTTCAAGTCTTCTGTCTGTACCTTCCAAAGATCTTCACCAACCTATTGCTTAAATATAAAAAATTTTAGATATGTTTTTTGTAACTTACAAATTTTGTTGAGTGACTAGCATCTTCTGCTCAGACATTTTTGACATATTTATTATTATTGATAAAATACAATTGAATCGGGGAAATGTGAAAATTAAAATACAAATTTAATTAAATATATAATTACGTCTCATTTACTATGCGTTTTGTCTTATATGCGAAAAGTGGTCAAACTGCTACTTAATATTACAAAATGGTCACTTATATTAGGGTTTAGTGTCAAAATAGACATGCATCATTAGGAACATCTCTAAAGTGACAAAATTCTGTATTTACTGTGAAAATGACCAACTTTAATATTCGTGGTCAAAATATATGATCTAGTATTTTTGTCTCTCCTATTTGAGCAGAGTGGTCAAAAAAGTGGCCAAAGTGCATGATTTTTACCCAAGTGACCAGAAGAGGGGTCAAAGCTGAGATTTGTTCAAAAAATGACCAGAGTGCATGGTTTAAACCAAAATGACCAGAGTAGTGGTCAAAATCTCTAAAAATCGCAGTATTTAGTCAGAATTTGGTATTATGAGTCATTTTTCGAAAATATGCGGTGACCAAGCCAAATTTAGATTAGGGTGGTCAAAAATCTTGAAAATCGTTGTTGCTGCTCAAATTTGAGAAAAATTGAATGGTCATAAAATTCAATACTACAGCAGTACCTGCAAATCGATGCTGGTCATAAAAATCGAGTTGAAGTTACGAATTTGCTAGTTTTTTACTGAATTCCTATCATACTGGTTAGCATGAT
>ARYC01007533.1:0-20712 GCA_000711775.1 Oxytricha trifallax
AGGACCCAAAACATCGCATATACTCACTTAAATTGCTAATATTTAAACATTAAATCCCTAATAAAGTATGCACTAATAGTCTGCTTTTATCAATAAAAAATTCCATTAAACTACTGAAAGGGTTTTGGGGTTTTTAATGAAGAGAATTTAATCTCAAGATTTAATAAGAAAATTTGGTAGTAAAGAAGACCTTTACAGATACTTGGTATAGCAATGTAATTTTTAACTTATAACTAACTTAATAACCATATTTGGATTGTTCTTGCCGACTTACGAGGGAACTAAAATCTCATTTATAAAAGCCTTACTGATTGAAGAGAAAAAAGCTTTTAAGTCTAATGAAATTAGGATGATAGAGATACCTAACTACCCTGAAATATCAGTGAAAAACCTATATGATGATGCTGTGAGTGATCCGGACGTAGCTCTCTACCTTCCATCAAAGCTACACCCTTTAATATGTTGCTAGAGAGAAACTTCTTCTTTGGTGTTCTTGCAACTCTGAAAGCTGAGTACTTTAATGAAATTATTTAAGAAGCTCATAAGAAACGCTTCAGCATCTCTCCTGAAAAAAAAGAGAAGCAAGGTATTAAAATAAGTTATACCTGCATGTAGTAACTTCAAAAGCATCCTTTCATCTCAAGTAAGCTTAGTCTTCTAACTTTATAGATAAACCTGGTACTGCTATATACTTGAAGAAAGAGCGCAGCAAATTAAATAGAGAGAGAGAAAGAAAGTCTCAAGTAAAGGATGAATTTAGTAAGAGACTCTTCAAAGATTTATAAAAGCCAGACTAGATGAACATAGATGTAGGAGCTGCACTAAGAGAAGAAACATAGGCCCAAGCGAGCCTTAAGAGGAAGAAAAGAAAGAGAAGCCAAATCCCTTTACGGGCAAATTTAAAATGTGAACTTATTCATTCATTTAAATCTAAAACTTATTTATATACACAAAATCTCCCTTCTCTAGAGCTTACTAAATCATTATCATCGCTGACTCTTTTAGCAGCACTCTTAAGAAAATCTACTGAATCTATCTTCAGATCGCGCATCAATTTATAGAGTAGAAGTTTCTTGTAGTGTCCTTTCAATAACCCCCAATTTAATTACATTCCATTGAACTGAGGACTGTAAGGAACATTAAATTTAGGTGTTATGTTTAATCTTTCGTATTCCTTCCTTGAGTCTTTAGATTGATGAACTGACAAGTTATCAACGAACAGAATAATCTCTTAGTCGGCGTACTTGTCTCAGAGTTAATATTGCAAGAGCTTAATATATTATTCAGTCTTTATAGAACGAGGGTGAATTACATAAGCCTCGAGGGCATTATCTTCGCTTATTCCACCAAGTATAGCATGAGTTTATTTTTTTTTTTTTTTCTTTTTTTTAAACCTTAACCTTTTAATCATATACTTCAATGTTGCTGTAACTCTTATACCATGACCTTGATATGAAGGTATTTAAGGTGAATACTGCCTCATCAGCGTGTATGAACTTAATATTATGCTCTTAAGACCTCTGCATTTGATTGAATATATAATTTAAATTAGTCTTATAAAATGGAACATTAAAGTCAATCACTCTCTTTATACGATTGACTGTCTTGTAAGATATTCCATTCTATTTATTTATGTTAGTTTTAGACATAGCAGAGATGTGAAGCTCAGGAAATTGGCGATGAAACAGCATAGAATTAAGTTGCTATCTCTATAAATTCAATGGTAATAGACAGTGAGACCTAACAGCAGCATAGCAGGATATTTATGGAGCAGCCTTGCTATAGATGTATAATTAAGAATAGGTCTGAGTTGATCACCATATTCATCACATCCATATCGTAACTTAAACAATAAATCTATATACTCACTGTCATAAACTGACCCCAAACCTCGCATATACTCACTTAAAATACTAATTTTAAACATTAAACCCCTAAATAAACCCTTTAAATCCCTAATAAAGTATGCACTAATAGTCTGCTTTTATCAATAAAAAATTCCATTAAACTACTGAAAGGGTTTTGGGGTTTTTAATGAAGAGAATTTAATCTCAAGATTTAATAAGAAAATTTGGTAGTAAAGAAGACCTTTACAGATACTTGGTATAGCAATGTAATTTTTAACTTATAACTAACTTAATAACCATATTTGGATTGTTCTTGCCGACTTACGAGGGAACTAAAATCTCATTTATAAAAGCCTTACTGATTGAAGAGAAAAAAGCTTTTAAGTCTAATGAAATTAGGATGATAGAGATACCTAACTACCCTGAAATATCAGTGAAAAACCTATATGATGATGCTGTGAGTGATCCGGACGTAGCTCTCTACCTTCCATCAAAGCTACACCCTTTAATATGTTGCTAGAGAGAAACTTCTTCTTTGGTGTTCTTGCAACTCTGAAAGCTGAGTACTTTAATGAAATTATTTAAGAAGCTCATAAGAAACGCTACAGCATCTCCTGAAGAAAAAGAAAAGCAAGGTATTAAAAATAAGTGACACCTGGCTGTAGGAACTTCAAAAGCATCCTTTCATTTCAAGTAAGCTTAGTCTTCTAACTTTATAGATAAACCTGGTACTGCTATATACTTGAAGAAAGAGCGCAGCAAATTAAATAGAGAGAGAGAAAGAAAGTCTCAAGTAAAGGATGAATTTAGTAAGAGACTCTTCAAAGATTTATAAAAGCCAGACTAGATGAACATAGATGTAGGAGCTGCACTAAGAGAAGAAACATAGGCCCAAGCGAGCCTTAAGAGGAAGAAAAGAAAGAGAAGCCAAATCCCTTTACGGGCAAATTTAAAATGTGAACTTATTCATTCGTTTAAATCTAATACTTATTTATAAACACAAAGTCTCCCTTCTCTAGAGCTTACTAAATCATTATCATCGCTGACTCTTTTAGCAGCACTCTTAAGAAAATCTACTGAATCTATCTTCAGATCGCGCATCAATTTATAGAGTAGAAGTTTCTTGTAGTGTCCTTTCAATAACCCCCAATTTAATTACATTCCATTGAACTGAGGACTGTAAGGAACATTAAATTTAGGTGTTATGTTTAATCTTTCGTATTCCTTCCTTGAGTCTTTAGATTGATGAACTGACAAGTTATCAACGAACAGAATAATCTCTTAGTCGGCGTACTTGTCTCTGAGTTAATATTGCAAGAGCTTAATATATTATTCAGTCTTTATAGAACGAGGGTGAATCACATAGGCCTCGAGGGCATTATCTTCGCTTATTCCACCAAGTATAGCATGAGTTTAAACCTTAACCTTTTAATCACGTACTTCAATGTTGCTGTATTTTTAATACCAAGGCCTTGATATGAAAGTATTAAAGGTGAATACTGACTCATCAGCGTGTATGAGCATTATATTATGCCGTCTTTAAGCCTCTGCATTATCGATATATAATTAAGTCAATCATCCTTTTAAAATGGAACATTAAAGTCACTCACTCTCTTTTTACGATTGATCGTCTTGTAAGATATTCCATTCTATTTATTTATGTTAGTTTTAGACATAGCAGAGATGTGAAGCTCAGGAAATTGGCGATGAAACAGCATAGAATTAAGTTGCTATCTCTATAAATTCAATGGTAATAGACAGTGAGACCTAACAGCAGCATAGCAGGATATTTATGGAGCAGCCTTGCTATAGATGTATAATTAAGAATAGGTCTGAGTTGATCACCATATTCATCGCATCCATAACTTACCTTAAACAATAAATCTATATACTCACTCAAAAACCCCAAAACCCCTTAGTGAGGTTTATAAGTGCTTTGATTTGTAGGGTATAGTTGGGGTCTTATTGGGGTTAGTAGAGAAATTAGGTCTATTTACAAAATGAGAAATAGAAATTAGCGAAATTTAGGGTCGATTTATGATGAGAAATATTTAGATTTACTGCTTCAGCTTAGGTATGGTACGAGTATTAATATCGATTAAGTCAAACCAGTATTGAATTATGCAGCTATTGCAAAGCTCTTACACAAGAGTGGCTCTACTGTTAGGTATCACTGCATGTTAGCTGTTTAGCATTTTAATTCTGGTACTTGAAAGCATCCTGCTAGAAAATAAAAGTTCTCACAGCATCATATTGACTACCTCTGTGACTCTAAGACTTTAAAGTATTGGGCACACTTTCCTCTAGACTAGCGAGCTGTAATATTTCATCGCAAGTTTCCTGATATGCGCATCTCTCCTTAGACTATAGCCAACATTTATAGAAGAAATGGTATGACTTTCAAGACTGTCAACAGAGTGAAGAGAGTGATTGATTTTACAGTGCCATTTTATAGTAATAATTTAAACTATATATATGATTAAATGCAGAGAGCTATTGATAATAACATCAAGTTCATACATGCAGATGAAGCTGTGTTTACTTTCAACACTTTTATTAATAAGTCTAGGTATAAGAAGTATGATAATATAGAAGTTTATGACTAAAAAGTGAAGGTAGTTACCCATGCAATTTTAGCTAGTATAAGTGAAGATTCAGGCTTAGAGAGTTATGTGATTCACCCTCGCTCTATTAAGCGAGAGCAGATATATAGAGTTCCTACATAAGCTCAGAGAGAAGTATAGCAACCAAGAGATCATCCTGTTTGTTGATAACCTATCAGTTCATAAGACTAAGGTGTCTAAGAAAGCTTATGAAGACCTAAACATAACTCCTGTTTATAACATTCCTTATAGTCCTTAATTTAATGGAATAGAATTCTACTGGAGTTAAATCAAGACTCACTACAAGAAGCTGCTGCTGTATCATCTTGTGCATGACTTGCCTATCGATACAGTAGACTTGATTCAAAGCAGCTGTAGAGAGTAAGCGTAGATAAGACAACAGTTTGTGCGAGAGAAGGAAGAATGAATGTTTATAAATAAGTTTTAGATTTAAACGAATGAATATATTCACATATTAAATTGGCCCATAAAGGGGTTTGGCTTCTCTTTCTTCTCCTCTTCTTAAGGCTTGCTTGGACCCATATTTCTTCTCTTTGTGCCAGCTCCTGCATCTATGTTCATTTCTTCTAGCTTTTAGACATCTTTATAAAGTCTTTTGCTCACTTCATAAATAGTCTATGACTTTCTCTCTCTGTGAACCTTCGCATGCTCTTTCATTAGGAATATACCAGTTCCAGGTTTCCCTACAAAGTTATGAATCAAAGATTACTAGAGAGGAATGGGTGCTTCTTAAGCTCAGCGAGCCAGGTCTCGCTTATTAGTATGCCTTGCTTCTTTTAATCTTCAGGAGAAATAGAGTAGCGTTTTTTGTGAGCTTCAATGATCTCTCTGAGATAACTCTCTCTTAAAGTGCCAAGAACTCCAAAGAAGAAGCTCCTTCCTGGAAGCTTGTTAGAGAGTTGTTTCTTGGTAGGAAGATAAACTACCAACTCTTCATCTTTCATCGCATCCTCGTAGAGATTAGTGACTGAAATCTCTGGGTAGTTTGGTATTACTATCAACTTAATTTCACTGTTTTTGAAGGTTTTCTTCTCATCGCAGAGTATAGCTTTTAAGAATGAAATTTTGGTACCTTCCATCGTTGGAAGGAATAAACCCACTATAGTATATGATTAAGTATATGTCACATTCTTACCATGCTAAGTGAGGTATCGATAGAGATCTTCCTTGCTTCTAAATCTTGATATCATTTCTTAAGCTTCAACCCTCTTCATTGCAGTACTTATAGATTCCATCCTTGTTCCTTATCTTGTTATTGAATTTCAAATTTTAATATATAGAGTTCTGGATCCTACTGTTAAAAATCTTAGTATTAAATATGGGCATCTTATAGGAGGTCAACCTGGTAAGGATACGTGGTGAAAGCTGGCAGAAGCTGTAACAAATTTCTGAGATGGAGCTCCATTTTTATCAATTTAGTTCCATTAAATTAGTACTAAATTTGTTTAAATTTGATTAGTACCGGTACTAAATTCGTTTAAATTTAATTGGTACCAATTTAATGGTACCAATACTAATTAGTACCTAGTTTTAAACTAATGAGGTTTTAATGGAAAAGTTCCAAAATGGTTCAAAACCTAATTGGTACCAGTACCGACCTGAATTTATTCTCAGTTGGTACCAAAATTAAAAATATTAAGCATAAAATTAGAAAATCTATAGTTATAAACTAAGTATAAATATGATGTCTAACACCTAAGAATCAACCATTGTTGTTGCAGTGCCAGCTCCTATACAAAGTTAGTATAGCCAGTAAGGTTTTTACTTATTAATAATAGAAATTTAAATTTGAATTTAAACATGGCGGCTAACTTAAATCGTAAGGCAGTTTCTCTTGGAACAGGTTAATCATTGCTCAACTTTGGCTCCTCCAAGAAACCAGAAGTAATTTATATTGAAAAGGAGGTAGAGCTAAGAGCTCTAGAGTTTGACTCTGAGGTCTTTAAAATTTAAGTTTAATACAAGAAGTAGAGTGCTGAGATGGGAGTTAAACATAAGTTGAATTGGTTGAGGAAGATAAGGAACAGCAACCAATAGAAAAAATTAAAACATTTTAATGTGAAGACTGCTAAAATTTCTTCTCAACTGAGTCTAGCTTGAAGAGACACATCAAAGAGGTACACTCTGGTAGAGCTAAGATCTACTTCAAGAATGATAAAGTAGATGGTAGATACTAATGCACTACCTGCATGAAGTCTTATACTCACTCAGCTAAAGTAAAGAGACATATGCAAAAGCATCATCTAAGCGAATTCCTGATCAAAGATGAGGAAACTTAAAAGCTTGTACCTGCTAAAAGAAAAAATAACTCTCTTGATTCAAAAATAGAGCAGTAGGAGAGACTTAAGAGATAGAAGCGGTTTGAGTCAATGAACAAACCAGCAAATGGAATGTATATTGCATGCTTATAAGAGAGAGCAATGTATATACCTGC
This sequence comes from Oxytricha trifallax, assembly GCA_000711775.1. NCBI lineage: Eukaryota > Ciliophora > Spirotrichea > Sporadotrichida > Oxytrichidae > Oxytricha > Oxytricha trifallax. The sequence goes on from ARYC01007533.1 coordinate 6,906, forward strand.
ATTAAATGCAGTCAACATAAGCAGCTGTATTGAAAACTATTTGAATATTGACGTACCTAACAAGGTAAAACTTATAGTTGTTGATGAATTCGCATACAAGGTATATCCATTCAAGTATCTCATTAAGAACGAGCAATATTAAAATGAGTTTGCAAATGAATACATAGTACTGAGAGAGACTTAGAAAAGATAATGCAAGAACTTAGCTAAGCTCGACGGAGTTATACTTGGTCATGGTTTTATAGCTTTGAGACTTAAGAAGTTTGAAATGACTCTAAGAGAGTATCTCTACCATAATAGATATCCTGATGATTTGAATGAGATACTCACAGATATGACTAAGGGTGTGAAGGAGCTCCATGATCTAGGGTATGTTCATAGAGATTTGAAGCCAGAAAATGTAATGCTAAATCTCTGCCCTTTAGAAGTAGTAGTCATAGATTTCAACAGAGCAATAAGACAAGAGATAGTGACTTTAGCTAAGGTTTTAGGCACTCCAGGATACTTCCCTATAAGAGAGAAATGGACAAATGGCTCTGTATAATGGGATGTTTGGGCGGTAGCTGCAATTATCTTAGAGTGCGATATGGAAAGTATGTCATACTTTGGAACAAAACATGAGAAATAATCAATAAGTTTGGCTGCTAAACATATTAAGCAAGATGAAATATGTAATGAAATTAAGAAGATAGTTGAGATGGTCATCGTAAAAGCTCCAGCATATCCACGATAATCATTAGATGATATACTAGAACAACTACAGACTGCTAAATTCAAGAGGTATCACAAAGATAAGCAGATAAAATTTGTTTGAATTAAGTACAGTAATACTCATTAAATATTCATTAAATTCATCAAAAACCTGCGTTTTCTCTACTAACCCCAATAAGACCCCAACTATACCCTACAAATCAAAGCACTTATAAACCTCACTAAGGGGTTTTGGGGTTTTGACTGTCATAAAACTGACCCCAAACCTCGCATATACTCACTTAAATTACTAATATTTAAACATTAAATCCCTACATAAACCCTATTAAATCCCTAATAAAGTATGCACTAATAGTCTGCTTTTATCAATAAAAAATTCCATTAAACTACTGAAAGGGTTTTGGGGTTTTTAATGAAGAGAATTTAATCTCAAGATTTAATAAGAAAATTTGGTAGTAAAGAAGACCTTTACAGATACTTGGTATAGCAATGTAATTTTTAACTTATAACTAACTTAATAACCATATTTGGATTGTTCTTGCCGACTTACGAGGGAACTAAAATCTCATTTATAAAAGCCTTACTGATTGAAGAGAAAAAAGCTTTTAAGTCTAATGAAATTAGGATGATAGAGATACCTAACTACCCTGAAATATCAGTGAAAAACCTATATGATGATGCTGTGAGTGATCCGGACGTAGCTCTCTACCTTCCATCAAAGCTACACCCTTTAATATGTTGCTAGAGAGAAACTTCTTCTTTGGTGTTCTTGCAACTCTGAAAGCTGAGTACTTTAATGAAATTATTTAAGAAGCTCATAAGAAACGCTTCAGCCAAAGTTGATTTTAGACTCACCGACAAATAACACATAGTGTTAATAGAAAGCTCAATACGTAAAATTTAGGTGAAGCATTGTGAATAGGTGGAGCTTTCGCATATTTGGAAGATGAAACAGCGTTTAAATCAATTGTGAAATATAAGCACATAAATTAATTGAATTTAAAATTTTATGTTGACGCAAATTTTTTAAATTTCACAAATTTAATCTCTTCTCTGGTGAAGACCTCATTATATTGTTTGTGAATATTTGAGACAGACCGTCGCTATAGGGAAAGTTTCTCTCCACGAATTCATTGTACTCGCATGATATCTCATATCTTTTTCGTTTCCGAGTATTTTTCCTTCCATGATAATTCTGCTTCAGTAATGCCAGCGCCCTTCCTTTCTTTTCTTTAACATAAATTTAATTAACAGCAACATAAATATTTCTTTCAGTGACCTAAACTTACTTGAGTAGTAAGGGAAAGATGATAAGTCCTTTCGCAAGTAATAATTGATCTCGATATTCTTTAGATTGCTTTCCTCATCCTTGGTCATCATCCAAGCCTCTTGCTGTTATCTTACTATAATGATTATGTAGTCGTTCTTGAATGTGCCCAGGATACCTAAAAAGAAATCTCCATCAGGATGGTCTTGCGAATCTTCGTAAGTATTTAAGTATTTCTAGAGAGCTTTATTGCCTTTGACCTTTTGGTAAATATTTAAAACAGATAGCTCAGGGAAGCAGAGGACGTTGACATAAATTATGTCAGCTCTTCGAATGAGTTCCTTCTTCGAACTTAGCACGTCCTTGATAAACCTCATGCTTGCTTACTTGAAAGTTGGCAAGTGATAACCCAATATTTTTGCTTACATAAAAATGTGTTTTCATGAAAATTAAAATAGTTAAACCAGTAACTTTTTGTGTTAAACTTTCCCTCAAATTGTCTCGAGCTCACTAGCTAGTTACTGCCTGCTTGTCCATCGTCTCTCATTAAAGAATTTATCTCCATTTAAACTTAATTCCTAAGGAAATCTAAAATCAATAATAATTAATAATTTTGAATTTAATACTCCTATTAAATAGCACAAGTGATATAAGGCAATATTACTAAATAGTCTCCTTGACTTTACTAGGAATTAATTTATCCATAAGAATTGGCAATTTTCTCCCTGAGAAAATAGCTTAGTATATTTGGGGTTATTTTAACAGCAACATAAATTTATCTCACTGTAATACTATATTGCTCAAGTAGTTTTGGGTTTTTTATATTTGTTAGCGCTCATAATGTGAGCACATGTACTCATTTAATTTTTGTTTTGATTTCGGGTAATAGATTTAGGCTATAAATATTATTGCTGATAAATTTTATCAGCCTGAATTTTTGTATATTAATTAAGAGTCCATATACATTAGTAAATAAATTTCCAACTTAATTTAAGCAATAAAAATATATTATGTAAACATAAATAATAAGCTTAGTATTACATAAACAAACTTAAAATAATTTTTTGCAACATAAATAAAATATGGATAATCTCATTTCAGCTTTAGATGCTTCAAAATCCAAAACCCCTCAAATAATAGACTCCCTTTGGAAAATTGATCTTGATCCTTGGTATCACAAGTTTATTTGGAAGGTTGCTACAAAAACCCAAAACCTTGAGCTTTATGATTCCCTGATGATAGAGTTGGGAATGCTAAAATAGGGAAAGCCCTTATATACATAATGAAAACCACGAGTTATTATAACATGCAGCCTCTGCGAATAATTATACGTTATCTTAGCTTAAAAGACACTACAAAGTTCATCTTAGGAAAGAGGGGAAATTTAACTACTTAATATAAAAGGTGAGTATCGCTGTAAAATTTGCAGAGAATCGAAAGAAATATTTTAAAGCAAAAAGTTGCTCAGCGCTCATTTGAGTACTCACAAGATCAGAGACTTGCAAGATGCCGGGTATTCTACCAAAGTAAATATTTCAGTTTAAATTTTTATTTCATATTATAGGTCATACGGGAGCTTAAATAGTAAGAGATCATAAGCGACACTATTGAATGTTAAGATGATTCTCAGTAAAGCATAATTCATTAGGTTGGTGATATTCCCAAAGCTAATTCTACTTAATCTACGCCCAAGCACAGATTAAAAGTTACACAGACAGAAATAAACTTTTCCAAATGAAGACATAAATTTTTCATTTACTGAGAAATTCCTAGCAAGCCTCATTTAACTTGTCGTATAAGAGTTACCTATTACTATAGTACTGGATGCTAAGGCCATGATTAGAGAATGCTATGAGATTAGACTGCTTCAACACGCACCAACTGATCTTTTAAGACCAAACTCATTAACAGTTTAATACAAAGTCGAAGATTTTATCAAAAATTTTGAGACCGGCCTTGGGGTATGGCAAGACTTTAAATTTATGTTGCTGAACAACAAGTTGAGAATGTCAGGTGTTGATAAATTAAAGGGTTTCTGCAACAAATCACTTTTAATGAGCTTGTCCCTAGAGAACTACTACTGCAACATAACCCATATTTTGGGTAATCAAGTAGATCGACTAAACTTTCAAAAGTGCGCCCTTCAGCTTTTGGCTGGCATTAGCAACCTTCACTCTCAAGGTATCGTCCATCGCTACCACAAGCCGTGTAATATTAAAGTGAGAGGAGACAGACCCGGATCCTTAGATATTCATAAGTAACTTTAAATACTCATCGATAATAGACCAACTAAATTAAGATGAGTTCATACCTATGGATATTCATTTGTGTCTTAGAGATCCCGATGCTGTAAGGTTAGGCGATTTAAGGTAAGATAACTACTCTTTCCTAGCTATTCTCCTACATTTTTCTGTTTGTAAAAATTTCAAGCAGGAAGTTAGGAGTCATGAATCGCTTGCAGTTTTTGCAGCTTAGTTTCATAATAGTTAAATCTCTACTAATGAAGTGAAGCTTATTGCTAATAATATTAAGGATTAGCTTTAATTAATTCCCGATATTTTGGCAATTAGAAATTAATGTTTACAATTATTTTAAATAAAATGAATTTATGTATTTGATTAAATACTTTTATGTTTACAATTTTTTTTCAATGAATATTTTTATTCAAAATTAAGTATTTAAGGTGAAATTTAAAAAATTAAGCTATGTAAAAATAATGGTTAATTTTTGTCACTTTATAAATAATGAAGTGAGAAATAGTTTTAAGTAGGAAATTCTTCTCACCATTAATAATGTCAATGCATATAAATAGAAATTATAATGACTTGGAGATAAAAAATAAATATAAATCTATTTTATGTGAGTGTTTTTTATAAATCGCATGTAAATTTTCAAAAAAATATTTACAGAATGAAATTAAATTTGATAATTATTTATTTTATGCATAAAATTTTTTATCATATTACAGATCAGACTTCTCCCACCCTCCATTTAATAATCATAAATAATTTTCAACACTGCTATACTGTGAATATGCTATTTTCACATAAGTATCCAGGTTATATTATTAAGAGAGTATAATTAAAATGGGGAGACAGTTAAAATTAAATCAAAAAAGAGATCAAATATAATTATGATCATCTCAATATAGATGAGTTAAGATCCAACAGTCACTAGTTTGAATTATGTTTAAGTAGATCCTTATTTAAATTTAATTAACTAATCAACTAACTAAAAATGGAATTTTTGCTTTTTTATCATCTTTTCTGATTTTTTTATTTTTGTTCATCGATCAAGTAGATGCTGTAGCTGATCTTCAAGTTTTTTCATAATTTTCATAGATATCTTCAGGGTATCTTCCTCAAATAATTTAAAGTGTGGAGAGTGTGGAGAGTATGGAGTGTGTGGAGTGTGTGGAGTCCAGCATCAACAAAAACAGTAGTAATAACATTAATATTCTCAAAATCAAGCATTATTATGAGTCTGGTTGAAATTCTAGAGAATTTCAAAATTTTAGATCACTGATTTTTTCTTAGTTTTTATCAACATCATGTTCAACATTAGGCATCATATCTATGAATTTTAGAAAGACAAGATGTTTTTGTAAAAATCCCAGACTCATAATAATGCTTGATTTTGAGAATATTAATGTTATTACTACTGTTTTTGTTGATGCTGGACTCCACACACTCCACACACTCCATACTCTCCACACTCTCCACACTTTAAATTTTTTGAGGAAGATACCCTGAAGATATCTATGAAAATTATGAAAAAACTTGAAGATCAGCTACAGCATCTACTTGATCGATGAACAAACATAAAAAAAATCAGAAAAGATGATAAAAAAGCTAAAATTCCATTTTTAGTTAGTTGATTAGTTAATTAAATTTAAATAAGGATCTACTCAAATATTATTCAAACTAGTGACTGTTGCATCTTAACTCATCTATATTGAGATGATCATAATTATATTTGATCTCTTTTTTGATTTAATTTTAACTGTCTCCCCATTTTAATTATACTCGCTTAATATACTTAATCAAATTAAGTGAATATAATAAAAAAAGATAAAATTAAAATAAAAAAGATTAATAGAGATTTTTTCCACTTTTATTTTACGAAAAATATAATAAATAAAAAATAATATTTTCTTGCTTTACCTGCTATTTCTATAAATAAGCTTGTAATGTGAATATAAATTTATTTTATAAATATTAATAAAATATATAATACTAACTACATTAATATATGGCAAATTCACTTAATAATTATTATTTATCTTAAGTTAATCTTTATTTTATTTTTCTCAATTTTAGTTCTGGACATTATCTTTATTAGATATATTACTACCAAGTTGGATGGATTTCAACATTTAAAACTCCAATACTATTCAAATTAAAATTCAAAATTAAAGATTAAATTGATTAAATTTAATAAAACCTATTATTTTAACGATATATTCTTTGTAAATAGCGACGAAAAATAGATTTTGTTTTGTGAATGTATATAATTCATATTTTTATATACTCTACTTTAACATTTTGCAAAAATGATTCCATAATCTAAAAAAAGCTAAATATCAATTAAATGACAATTAATTTTGCAAATATTTAAATAATGAATTATTTTGTTTGAAGTTTTTAAATAAAACAACATATAAATACAATACAATTATAAAAGGAATTAATTTTTAGGTTTAATTGCAAACTCCTCAATTAAAATAAGATTAAAATTAGTTTTATTAATATAATTATTATAAAGTAAATTTATCAGATTAGAGCTAAATGATATACTGATTTGGACTTAAGAGTTTCCATACATAAAAATCGAATTACTAATATCATTACATCTATTTATATTTGAAATAGTTGGAGGATTTAATTATAAAAAAGCCATACTTATTGGCAACTGTGACACCCTATGAATTAACACTTTCGCAAAAATATTATCGAATCTAGAATGGGACATAAACGTGGATACTCCCAAGTTTTAGTTTCAACAGCACAGTTTGTGAGAAAGTTTATAAGTAAGGGAATTCTACAATGGGAGGAACTCTAGATCTATTGTCTGGTTATGAGAATAATACGGATGTCTATGAGTTAACAATTAACACAGATTAAGTTACATAAACAACTATTTTCAATATCGTAATAAAATCGTACTATCTGCTTAATGATCATGCTTTAACTGTGAAATTTATTGATCTTGAAATTACTTTTTATGACTGTATAGATACACAATTTACACCTCCTATTTTTGGTAACCAAATGTATAATTGATCCTTCAGAGACAATTCCTTTATCTACTTTTACGATAGCAACTACTGACTATGGCTGTGGTTTAATTATTTATTCTATGAATAAAAATGATTTCTAAATTAATTTATTTATTTATTTATTTATTTATTTATTTATTTATTATTTTTTTCCTAGAAAATTGTCTTACAAGACTTGATTTTAGAGATACCCTTTTCTAAAATTTAAATTCTCCTTATAAAGAATTATAAACCGTCATATTGATTTAATTTTAATTACCATCAAACCAAGCTTATTATTTTGAATCTGAATCTTTGGTTCATAAAATATTAAAATTTTCACCATATTATATAATACAGCTAAAATATATTAAATAACACCTTCTATCTTGAAGAGAAATTTAACTAAACTTTTCAATTTCTATTATAAAACTTTGGATTCGTTACAATTAACGAAGTTCTTGAATTATTTTGATTTATTTGTAACTATTATTTTCTAGTTTAAATTAAAAATACTTAATCTTCATAGCTTAAATAGTTTATTTTATTAGTAGATTTATCAATGAATTTGTTACATGAATTAATCGTATTTTGTTAATGAAACTTATTCTTATAATATTTTCCAGCATAAATATTACTTGGTCCAATAGAGATTGCAATGCCTACTTTCATTAGTTTTTACTCAGCAAATTTAAATCAGTTGGTTAAGACAGAGAATGTCTTGAAAATAGGGTCGCATTCTATTAGAACATATGGTAACGCAACTGACTTATATATTGTAAACTATTATGACTTTGAGTAGAAAGTAATATGCTTAATATGTTAATTTATTTACATTGTTTAAATGAATAGAACAAATATTGAATAAGTACTTAATTTTAATCTTAGTGAGGTCATTTACAAAATAATAAGTAAAATCAGAATTATGGAATCATAGAAAATACCTTGATTTTTGATTTCTAAAGTTATATTAAATATCGCAATCGTCCTTAAGCTATAACTTACAAGAATATGGTAAAAGCACTTTGACTGGATTCATCGCTTTTAAGGCTTCCTTGAGATAATTCTCAGTTTATTCAACAAACAACAATAACGCAAACAAATATGATATTGAAGTGACAGGATAGTTCACAAATCCCACCACTTCAACTTTTGTTTACTTTGAAAAAATTTCAATTTAATTAGGTAGTAAAAACAACTTTTTAATCTACAAATGGAGGAACTCCCTCTTTCAAAGTCCCTTTAGAATATTAAATTCTTACGGTTAATACTTTTAAATCGTACAATATTCCCGATGTTACTGACCAAAATGGTGATTTATTTACTATCTATGTTTAGCAAGGGTAGTTATCTGTTTGGATAGAATATTGAATTCCCACTTTCAAGATAGATCCTGGGTCTAAAAACAACAGTACTTATTCAGTCAAAATTATCATGACTGATAAAAACACAAATCCCATGTCTTCAACTGTTTATCTTAATATCAAAGTGTCTTTTAATCTCTATACATTAGAATTAAATATATAAAGAATATCTTTTAAGCAAGAAAATATTTCTAAAAATAAAATTATGACTGAAAAAGAAGCTGCTTAATTTGAAGGAGTTGGCCAAAATGGATAGATTTCTACTGTGATAAAATCTGGGTTCTCACCAACTCTTGCGGCAAGGCTAAATTCTTTTGATTACTAAGGGCATCTTACTATCTAGTTCACAACTGATATTAAATTTAAATATATTATATGTTAATATTTAGTTTAAATATTCTACTACCATAAAATAATTCAATGATTATTACCAAAGAGACTAGAAAAAATAAATTAAATTTGTCAATTAATATTTATAAAAAAAAACAAAGGCTTTTAAAGAAAATATTGAAGGATTGTAATTTTTTGTTTTATATAAATATACTATAATTAACAAAAGATAATATTAACTTAAATATTATTCGAGCAGCTAATTTAGCAACTTTATAAATCCCTTAATATCAATAATTTAGAAAATAAAACTCTTTTATTCATTTATACTTAAATTATTGTGCTTAGTTTTATCTAAAAAGCTTCAATATTTACTATTATATCTCAAATTTAAAAATCTTACAATCAATTCTTTACGAATATTAATGAAGATGCTTTAAGACTAAAACTAAAGCCATCAGGCTCGTAAAGTGCAAATGATTTAACCTTCACTTGAAATTAAAAGGCTAGAGTCGAATCTAAAGACTTTATACTTAAACTTCACAATCCCTGATGCTGTGTCATAAAAGGTAAGAGTTATATAACATATATAATGTCTTTAAGGGTACTGACATTTTGCAACTAATATTCTTGCAAAATGGAAGATTTATAGAGTAAAGTTCGAACAAACTTACAGCAAGTGAGTTCACGTTGATTATAAATATTCCAAAGCAATAAGAATCTTCAGGTAATGATAAGTTAACTAGTAAAGAGTATATAGATGGAAATGCTGCATTGTAAGGTGCACTTAAATCTGCCTCAACTTCAATAAAAACTATTATTGTTAGAAACTTAGCACTAAATATTTTTATGTAAACTATTTAATCTCATTTATTTTCATAGGTCAACTTCTTTGTAACACTTGTGGGGAATAATTAATTTTATTCAGATCATATCCAATTTTCTATAATTCAATATAAATTTTCCGGAAAATGCCAAGATTATTATTATAATAATAATAATAATATGATCACATCGAGGTCTCTGGGGACCCTTGATCTAAAATATATGTTAATATATAAGGATCAAGCCCTTTTCAGTTAGTTTATTGTCAATTCTTATCAAACTGACCTTAGCACTTCTGCATCTGTTTCTCCTCTTTTCTTCTCCTTGTCTTTCACTTTGTATGTCTTAGCAGGAGATGTCTTCTTTTTGTTTAATTAACCTTTTTTCTTCCAGTAAGTTCCTTCATGATGTTTGTGTGGTTGAAATACAAAATTTGACTTTGAAAAGACTTATCAGTTTCATCACTGAGCTCAATTTTTCTTAGTTCTATCATGAATTTAATTCTTTTTCAAACCTAAAACAATAACAGAATGTTGTCATAATCAGATTGATTGATTTAGAGTGATCTCTTTGTGATCAGATTCTTGATACTTGTCATATTGAAGGATGATTTTTGCCAAACTATGGATTCTAACATCATAGTAATTTTCTCATATATTTTTGTTAGTAGTCTATGATAGAGCTTATGAGAATTTAGCCTAATAATTTTCGGTACGTTTTTGTTAAGTAGTTAGTTTCTGATCAGATTCTGGTAAGATATTGAGGGGGTACAGATGTGTGTCTTATTTTTTGTAATGGAATCTATTAAAGAAAACGACGTTTATTCACTATTACAATATTAGATTTAAAAATTAGTTTTAATTATAAACTGAATTATTATTATTCAAAAATATCAAGCTTTATATGAATTGTTTCACTTTAGATATCAGAATTTGACTTGAACTAAGAGATTAATTATCAGAAATACTCAGATAAAAACAAAATATTCTTCTATTAAAACTCCAACTTTGACTAGTAGTACTCCATTCCAACAAACAACAACCTAAAGATTAAAATTTATAAGATCATTAATCAGAGAAATTTTAACTGCCACTAAGTTGGTGTAGCTGTAGTTCAAAGCAGAAATAGAAATTACCTAAAATTTGTGTTTTATCAATATTTAATAGTTAAAAAGAAATGGAGTTAAGATTTTCCATGATAGTTTGATTTTGAGACTTCCCTTAATCCTCTATTGATATTATTAATAATGAATTAGGATTAGATAATATTTTCATAGATAGTTCTATATTGTAGGAATACATTCGAAATGGGAATATTATAATTAATTAAATAAATATTATTAGAAATTTGTGGCAGCTAAAGTTAGCCAATTTAAACGATCTTGGGCTCATTCGATAGAGAATTCAAAATTAGCTGGACTTTACTATTAGCGGTACTATTTTATCTCATCCCTGGAGCGTGATAACTTGAGTTTAATGTGAGGGTATAATTTAATGAATTTAGATGAGTTTAAATAAAATCGAGTTATCACGCTCCAGGGATGAGATAAAATAGTACCGCTAATAGTAAAGTCCAGCTAATTTTGAATTCTCTATCGAATGAGCCCAAGATCGTTTAAATTGGCCAACTTTAACTGCCACAAATTTCTAATAATATTTATTTAATTAATTATAATATTCCCATTTCGAATGTATTCCTTCAATATTATCTTTGTTTGAGAGTTAATCTTCTTCTTTAACAGTATAGGTTTAGTTCCTAAATAGGATGTTTTGCCGTCCAGGTTTCTGAGTGATGTATTTAGAAATGGGTGGAATTTAGTTTACAAGATTCCATGAGTTGTAGAATCCTTTTTAATAGACTTAAGTTTTTTCTTGTCGTCTTTTAGGTTTCGTGGTTTGAATATATTTTATCTTTGTTTTTAGAGCTCTATCTTTTTATGTTCCAGTTCTTAGATTTGTTTGTTAAGTAAACCCCAAAACCCCAAAACCCCATAAGCATTACTCTAGGATGATGCATAAATTAATCAATAAAATAAGGATATAAATCATAACTCTTTAATTACTATTTAGTTAATCGATTAATTAATTGTTGTTTTTAAAAGTCTAACAAAATCTAACAAACTATAACAAAATATTACAAACTCTAACAAAATCTTAAAATATAAAATTTATTCATTCAATATTTAATACAACACCTTACCCTTTATTATACTTATCTTATGATTCCAATGTATATAGATTTTTTGTACATAACTCATTCAATTAATGCATATTTTTCATACTTTAGCTTATAAATACTTTTTTCAACTATAATTTCAATTTTTTACATTTTTATCACAAAAAGGGACCAAACTAATTTTTTTTATCATTCTTTCATTTATACTATTTCACTTAATATACAGAAATGTACTATCAAAATTTTAGACTTTTTAGTTTTTTATTCGACTTATAATTTATTTTTTTAAAATACCTCAATTTCAACTTATTTTTTATCAATGATAATTTATTATAAGTAAGTCTTTATTTTGTAAGTTTTTAACAAAAATCTAAAAATTTCAACTTTCTCAAACTATGCTTAAAATTATAATAATCACTTTTCTTATATTAGTAAGTCTAAGATTATTTGTTAGTATTTCATATTAATTTTAACAATAAGTTTTATAATTTAATCTGAGAATGAATTCTTTAATTAGAATTAATTTTATAGTTAACTTATTAAACTCTTCATTAAATTAAAAAACAAATTAATTGAATGACTATAAAATAACATAATAATCTTTCCATTTAATAAAAAGTTTTAAAGTAATAGAAAAATAAAAAGCTATAAATCTTAAAATTTTTTCAAAAATTATTTTAAATCAACCTTCATTTTTTTATTCAAAAATTCATTATATTTAACCGATTTTGCTTTAAATTAGCTCTAAAATTCCTTTAATTTTACTTCAGAATTTAAGTTATTTTTTCAAGATTTCATATAAACTTATAACAACAGATAAATAATCAAAATTTTCCCTTCTATTGAGCAAAAAATAAATTTTTAAGCTTCATTAAATATTCATAGCAAAATTAAATTATGCTGATACCTTCATAAATAAGGGTTTTAACAATCGATATTTTTATTGGGAATGGTTATGATTTAATTTTCAAAATACAAAAATTTTCTTTAGGCGCCATCTGACATTTGCTTTGGCGCCAACTGACACTAATGATAGTTATATTAATTAGAGTTAAAGGCGCCATCTGACATTTTCTTAGGCGCCAACTGACTTAAGCATTTTTATATTAAAATTAGGACAATTAAGCCATTTTATAAGTCAATTTATATTATTATCTACACTTTAACAGAGCTATAATTATGAAATTATTATATATTGATAAAACTCTAGATGAAAACTAAACATTGAGTTTAGTTGTTCTTTGAGTGCGAAATATTTGGGAGGTACTTAGATCTTATTTTAGAGGTAGTAGTAAGGAATAAACTCAAGGTTGTCTTTGCAGTCCTCACTTCCAAAGGATTAGCAGTCATCATCACTCCACTCTGATTCAGAGTCGGATTTAGTCTCCGATTCATTACCAACCCTTAATTTCCTAGTTACTGGATAAAAGTATATTATAAAAAGTCTCTATCTTTCTTTTTATTTTTGGGTTTTTTATATGGGGTTTCACAGTATTCGTCGGTGTATTTGTAGGTAAAAGAGATTTCTTATTAAGAATCTCCTGTTTCGGATTAGGCATCTTGCGATTCCACCTCCTCCTATTTCAAAGTTTGATTTTTATTTATAACAATGTCAGTCAATGTTATTATCTCTCTAATTTCTAATAGATATTTGTTATAAGTAATCTCAAAACTTCCTTTAGTGTTCTGGAAGTAACCCTGGTTTTATAAGTTAATTTAGTCATGCTTGTGAGTTTGTTCACACATCTCGCAAGTTCACTTCTAATTTAATATTGATAAAATACGTAAAAATAGGAAATTGTAGAAATTAATTAAATATTCAATTATGACCAAATTATAGGAACCATCGTGTTGATCGAATGTGTATTACTACAAATT
>ARYC01007534.1:0-12620 GCA_000711775.1 Oxytricha trifallax
CTCTATCTTAAGCATGATAAGAATAGATGGAAAATATTTTTGCCCTTATTGCAATAAGCAATATAACCATTCAAGGGATTTAAAAGTTCACCTATAAAACCATCATGGCAAGAAGTTTGAAGTCATAGATCCTGAGACTTGTGAGGTCTTCCTTCAAAAAAGAAAGCCAAGAGACCCTTTAGAAACTTTGGAACAAAGAGTAAAGAAAGAAAATAAATTTATTAAAGCAGTAAGAAACCTCCCAGCTTCTGAGATTGTAAAAATCACTCTAAAGATACAGGCATTAAAGCTTCCAATTTTAAATTTAATTGACCTTAAAGAATGTAAGGAAAGTTATTTTATACTTGAGAACAAGTTTGAGAAAAAGCTCATAACTGATAAGCAGTTCGCATACAAGATTTATCATCCATTCTACTACTTTAAATGCGATGACAAGTATCAAATGGAATTCGTCAATGAGTACTAAGCTCTTACTAAAGCAAGGGATAGACAGTGCAGATTTATAATTAAGCTCGATGCAATACTCCTTGCTCAAGATCATGTTGCTTTTCGCCTCCCTCTATATTAAATGACTTTAAGAGACTACATTTAAGATTAAAGAGTTCCGAAGTAGCTACCTCTAATTCTTACAAATGTTTGCAAAGGCATAGAAGAGCTGCACACTTTAGGGTATGTTCATAGAGACTTGAAGCCTGAGAATATAATGCTTGACTTTTTACCTCTCAGAGTAGTAATAATTGATTTCAATAGATCATAAAGAGTTGAAGCTTCAGGACTTGGCAACGTTTATGGTACCCCTCGATACTTCCCAGAAAGAGAGGACTGGAGAGATGGTGATATTAAGTGGGAGGTATGGGCTCTAGCAGCAATTATTGCTGAATGCGATATGCAAAGAAATGATTACTAAAGCTATAAGAGAGAGAAAGATTCAAAACAGAGAATACAGCAATATCTAGACAAGAATAAGATAAAAGGTAAAATGAAAGATATGGCAGAGCAGATTATCTTAAGACCAAACCACAGAGCAGAGCAAACAATAGACTAAATGATCAACTGGATAGGAGATATCAAATTTAGAAAATTAGCACATGATGCCAAGGTATAGTTTGAGTGAATAATAAAAATAAAACCCCTCTAATACACACTAATATACATTACATTTAAACATTAAAACCTACAGAAACCCTATTAAAACCCTAATAAAGTATGCACTAATAGTCTACTTTTATCAATCAAAAACTCAATCAAACTACTGAAAGGGTTTTGGGGTTTTGATTCATTAGTTAAAAATACTTCAGATATATTCACTTAGTCCTCCTGCTTTCCATAAAATCCTAAGGATTAAAATCGTATACTCCAGCTGCTGTCTTCTTCCTTAAACTTGAGTCTTTCTCTTCAAATTTATAAACTCCAGAGTTTCTTATGTAAACTTTGGCATCGGGTATCTCTTCAGGCTCCTTCTTTTCAGCAATTGCTTTATATTTCTTGAAACTATTCGCTCCCTCAATCATATCAATTGTCTCTTTACCAGATATCATTCTGCCAAATATTGTGTGATCTGACTTGTTTAAGATTGGCAAGGGGTTTAGAGTCACCATGAACTAAGAGCCAACTTTCCCCTCTTTATTTGCAGAGGCTGCTAAAAGATAAGGTTCCTTGAATTTTAATTTGTTCTTCTCTGCTTCCATTGTCTCTTCATTATTGTAAACAGTCATTGCGCCAGTGCCATCTTAATGTAAAAAGTCTCCTCCTAACAAAAATCTCCCTGGTACCACTTTATGAAACATATTATCAGTGTACTTCATATAGTAGGAATAATCGCCACTTGCGAAAGCCAAGAAATTATTCACGGTTTTTGGGGCTTCTTTACCAAATAACTCAAAGTTCACTCTACCAGCGTCTTTTCCATCTATTTCAATATCGAAAAATGCCTAAAATTTAAAAATCAAATGGTTGTTAAATTATAAGGATTTGGAATTATCATTCATACTTACATAATGTGTGGGGTAAGCTTTAACTGAATACATTTCTCTGTAAAATCTCTTCAAATAAGGATATATGAAAATTCCATTCACAAATGCAATTCCACAGAATGCTACTTATTCAACATATAATTTATAGAATTGCATTAAATTTAAAACATGTCAAAATTAACTTCAGGAGTATTTATATATTTTAAGGATTCTTTGAAGGCAAAAGACATGATTAAAGTATTTCAATAATTATTAAATTAAAATTAATAGCTAGTAACTTTAGGTAAAATTAAAATATAGAAATAAACATTCTGTGTGGATAGACTGCAGTTTAATAATCACAAAACATTTGTATTATTAGGCTCTTCTATTCCTTTCACTTAGATGTTCAAATTTCTTTGGATATGTTTAAATTCAATTCGTTGAAATCTTAGTTTTTCTTTTTGACATATGAAATTCTGAATGTTTTTCATTAAAATTAATATAATGGATTTAATTAATCAATCAAACCAGAGTAAAATCAAATACACGATCTACCCTGGGAATCATGGAGAATAAATTAGAAATGTTTTGAGTTAAGATGATAAATTTGAAGAAATTTCATATACATAGGAGGAATAATGCATGAAGGAGTGCAATTTAATTTGGAAGCCCCTCGATCTATCTTTTAAAGCATTAATTTAGATTATTGTAATATAATAAACAAATTTATTAAAAGAAATAAAAATTCAAAGTGGAACAAATTAGTTAAAGGCATAGATTTATTTGAAAATTATTTAAAAAATAACACTTTTGAAAATATCTATATTATATTATGGTCAAAATACTTTTTTTAATTTAAATTTTAGACTAATTAAATTTAGATAATTTATTCATCTATAAATAAATTTTATCATAAATTATAGCAATAATATAAAATCATTTCAAAATGATTTCACTTTCTTCAATATTATTTTAATTATAAAATAAGCATTAAGTCTATGGGATTAGGTTAACAAGACTACTTAGTAAAACAGTTTAAGAATATTGAATCAAATTGAAAATATGCGAAACATAACAACTAAGACTGGAATAATAAGATCTCTGAGAAGGTTTTACAATAACATAATAGATTAGCACCCAAACCAAGAATTGACAGAAATTTTTGATATAGTGCCCACAACCTTCATAATGAGCTCTTAGTACAAAACTACTGATATGTATAGATTCATAAAACGGTTTTCGGATCTCTCAGTAAATGAAGGATTAAGTTTGAAAGAAAACATGCCAGCAAAACATTGCATGAAAAATATGTGGTTGTTAAAACCAGCTACTTTAAACCAAGGGAGAGGCATATAAATATTTTCAAAGATAAAGGACATATTTGATCATATCGATGGTAATTCTTCATCAAATAACTACTGGGTTGTTTAAAAATACATAGAGAAGCCGTTGCTGTTTAACAGTCGGAAGTTTGATATAAGAATATGGGTTTTGGTTACAACTTCTCAAACTGGTCAAGACATAACAGTTTACGTTTATAAAGAGGGCTATTTAAGGACATCAAGTAGCAAGTACGATCTCAACGATGAAAATAAATATGTACATCTTACTAATAACTGTCTATAGTAAAAGGGGAATTAATATAGTTTACATGAATCAGGTAACACTTTGAGTTTTCAAGCATTTTAAGATTATCTTGATCTAAATTTTAGTGAATAAGACATCAAAATTGAAAGAGATTTGATGCCAAGAATGAAAGACATAATTATCGATACTATTTAATCAATCATAGGCGATTTGAACCCACTAAAAAGAAAGAATTAATTTCAGTTACTTGGATACGATTTCTTAATAGATGAAGATTTCAGAGTATGGCTGTTAGAAGTGAATAATAATCCCTACTTAGGAGTGCCTAATAAATTCATTGAAAACTTGCTTCCTTAAATGATAAGAGATATGTTCAAAATAGTGATACCCAATTAAAAACTTTAATAAGAAGTGAAATTAACGAAAAATAAATTCGAAAAACTTTATTGTACCAAGGATAATTTTACATTAAGAAGAGACTATACTTTGGATTTAGTCTACCCTATCAGTAAATTTAGGCAATAAATTGGTAAAAATAAGAAGCAAGAAATATTGCAATAAAGAAAAGAGAAGTTTAGAGCCCAGTAAAGTATGTTCAATCAGAATGAGCTAAGCAAATTTACAAAGTACACAATATGTATAGGTGGTGAAATATTTTTATATCACTTATTCATTTTATGATAGCTTAACTAAAGTTACTCTTAAACATGATTCTTCTTTGGGAAGAGCAGATTTACAATTTAAAACTTCAAGAGACTATCATTCTTAAGCTTCAAGCAGAGCCTTTCTTCTACCCCTTTCAAAATCCACAAATATTATAGAAGACTACAAAGAATTGAATAAGCTAGCTCTTATGAATAAGCAACTTCTTAATCAAATTAATGGGGGAAGTTTAGTACAAACCCCAGGTTCTTAAATGGATCCAATTCAATATCAATTAAACAACGATGTAACAAATGGTTTACAACCTCAAAATAAAACTCCAATCACATAATTAAAAAGAAACTAATAAAAATTCAATAAAGATTTCCTAGAGTAGATAAAATTTATGTGTGAAAGAAAAGAGTCAAAAATTAATTAAGAATAATTTGATTAGTTATTTGGAAAAGTTTTGTCCAGAATATAATAGGGCATTTAAAATTATACTCACTCTTAATTTGTAAGTTTATAACGAATTATAATACCCAAAAATTTAGTAGTGGTAACTCTTTGATGATAAGCAAATTGAGAAATCATAAAAAGCAATCGAAATTATTTTTAATAGTAAGGCAGTTTATTATGTGTAAAATGATGCTAACCTGATCAAAATTTATGAAGTTCTATACTCCAAGAATTAAAGTCAATTGGAAATAGTGAAATATTTTTTAATTAATAATATTTTATCATTTGAGAAGAATTAATAAATTTAGGAAGTTTGATTTTATAAAAAGTCAAAATAATTCATAATTATTCAAAGAAAGCAATCTAACTTTTAAGTTTTCATACTTCTCAGTTTACTTTTAGTTTATGATTTTTTTAATTAAAATGTCCCATTTTTTTTTTCAAAGGTTTTATTGCATGAAAATGTCTAATCTCATTTCAAGATATCTCTGCTTAGCCAATTAGGAAAATTATATCAATAACATACTATAAATTAAATTATGATTAAAAATGAGAAACTAAAACAAATATTGAGACAAATTCTCTAAATTTAAGATTAAGAAAGCTCTGCTGAGTAGAGTGAACTTGAGAAAATTGCACTTTCAATTTTATAGAACATTTTTTGTAATAGTTGCTAAAATGTGTCGTATTTACTAATAAATTAAATTAAGTTAATATTGTAGAAATAATTTTAAATAATCATTTTTATAATTTGCTGCATCTTTTGGTAAAACTAATTAAATGCCCTTTAAAATAAAAAATTAACTCTAAATAAATAATTTTAAATTATTTTAAATT
This sequence comes from Oxytricha trifallax, assembly GCA_000711775.1. Classification (NCBI taxonomy): domain Eukaryota; phylum Ciliophora; class Spirotrichea; order Sporadotrichida; family Oxytrichidae; genus Oxytricha; species Oxytricha trifallax. Next base: position 5,481 of record ARYC01007534.1, read on the forward strand.
AATTTTTATGGTTAATTTTTATTTAAGTAAAAAAAAGAAAAAATTTAAATTAAATTATACAAAGAGTAAATTCCTTTAATTTATATATGTATTTGTTAAAATATTGCAGTATAAAATTTAACATCTATTTTGTGAAAAATAATATACTTATTTTAATCGTATATTTACTTATTTATCAGCAATATTTATATATTATTTACCAAAGCAAGTAAAAGCATTCGAGAAAATCAAAGAAGTTGCAATAAAATAAGACTACTTATTAATACTTTTAGAATATCTATAGAAAACCAACATCTAAGATTATGAAAAATAAATAAATCATCTCTCAATCTAAGAAATTAAATTGCAACTTCAGTCTATAAAAAATCTGTAAAATTAAGAATAGTAGTAGTAAGAAAAGATTTGCTATACTATCCTAAATAGTCTTGAAAATTAACTTTATAAGTTAAATTAAGAGAAAAACGAAGTAATTAAAAAATAAAGAATCGAGAAAATACGATTGCAAGAATTAGAAAAGGAAATTTAAGATAAAAAAGATCAGGAAAAAGAGGCTCGCCGAAAAATTGCAGAAGAGCATTATCAAAAGAGAATTTCAGAAAAATAAAAATAGTTGGCTTTGTAAAAACAAAAGATCCTAGAGGAACAGCAGATAGTATTAAATAATATGGTGTACCTCTAATACATTATAAATACATTTTTAATTATAGAGAAATAAATGGAGGAAATGAGATCTCAAAAATTAGACAAATTAATGCAAAAAAACAAAGAAAGATAAGTTCGATATAAATCTGTTTAAAAAACTTAAATTTCTTGCAATACATAATAATATTCTCTGAAAGAAAAAAATTAAGCATCGCCATAAAATTACGAGGAATTTCTAATCGCATAAAAAGAAATGACCTTGAAGGAATAAGATTTGCAAAAGCTGAAACATAAACTAAAGCTAAATTTATCCTTTAAGAAAAACAGAATAGATGAGAGTAGTAACTACATAACTGACTTAGTTATATTCAATTCAACAAAGAACTAAAATTAAATAAATAGAATCGATAATTAGACATCATAACAGTCTACAATAGAACCTTTTGACTATACCTCAAGCAATTTAATCTAAAATGGGAATCAAAATCTATAAATGAAAACTAAAAATATAGACTTTAGAGAGACATACAATATTCTTAAGAACATGAAATAAATAAGGCATGCTCAGCCCAGCTAGTAAAGCCTCAATGAACATTAAATCAGCTTTGGAGAAAGAAATTCAAATTAGAACACCTCTTAAAAATAAGTTCCTGCACCAATAAATGTAAATTAAAGACCATGGTTTTTAAATGAAGATATCCAGGATTAACATAAAGAATCAAAAACAAAATAAAATTTCAAGCTACCTTAGCTTGATTATGAGCAAATATACAATTAAAAACTGCGAGAAAACTCATGGATAAATAGGTTTAATTAATCTGCAAAGAATAAGATCTCTTAAATATCATAAAATTCACAACTATTTTACCCTTAAAACGTTCCTAAATCTATAAGTTAAATAAGAGATAGAAAAGATCAAATAAAGTTACAATAAATACCCATTCGTTTTAAATAATATTTTTGATATTTGAGCTTTTTTAGGCTTAATAGAATTTTTTATAATATAGTAAAAGATAGTAACAAAGAAAAAGTGCAAAAATTATTTCTTACCATAATTATTTAATAATATACAAACTAAATTAAATATCTCTACTTATATTTTATAATCTAAAATCTGTAAAATTTTGAAGGGTAGAAAAAATAATTTTTAAAAAAAAGTATTGCAAAATTAAATTAATTTTTCAAACTATTATTATTTAAAATGACAAGGGATATTTCAAAAGTATGAGGCAATAATTATTTTACTTATTTACTTCTAATTCATTCAATCTTTTTGTTTTGAAAAAATAAAAAGTACAAGATACAAAACAATTATTTTGTGCGTAAATTTTATAGAATTATTATTTAGGTTTTTGGGTTTAAATCTAGATAGTTTGGAATTGAATAAAACTTCACTTTAAAAAATATGACTCCAAATAAATAAAACACTCCCTAACTAAATGGTCAAATTTAATTGTAATAAGAAAAATTCAATTTTATTTAGAAATAAGAGAAATAATTAACTGGAAATAAAAGAAAGTTGAGTCCTTTATTCATAGAAACTGATCAATTAAAGTAGTAATTCATCGATAAAAATATTTTGATGAGTAAGAATAGATCTGTATAAAGAAGTGCAAGACAAAATATAGTTGAGAAAGATATAGATAAGTAGTCTAAGGATATCAGTGAAATCATATTGTTGCTACTAAATTAAAGAAAGAAAAAAGATATCGTACTATGAAAATTAATCATTATTTTCCCATTATTTGAAACACTGAAGTAAATTACAGTTTTACAAGTTAAATAATAGGTAAAATTTAGGTTAGAATAAATAGCATGTTCTTAATTAGGTTAAATGAGTTGATTTATAGAAGAGCTTTCTCAGTTATTTCTAGGTCTCTTTCTGGCAAAACTTTTAGTACCATTAAATCCCTTTTTGTGAGCAAAGTTATTGCTCTATTTTTTCTTGCCAAAAAGTTTCATGTCTTTATTTGTTTCTTCATCGTCATCTCCGTCAGGACCATCGACTGATTTCCCATGTTTGCCTTCTCTGTTTTTCATCTCAAATACAGCTAATCGAGTTGCTTCGACTACTGAATCAGTTAAGATCAAAGCTGCCTTACTATCTAACCCTGGATATTCGTCAAGTTTCTTGTCGATAAGTTGCTCAATTTTTTAGAATGTTTCCACGTCATACTGTGTTACAAATGTTATAGCTTTACCTGTCTTACCTGCACGAGCTGTTCTGCCAACACGATGCACGTAATCTTTTGAGTGTTATGGAATATCAAAGTTTATAACAAAATCGACTTCAGGAATATCAAGCCCTCTGCTCGCCACATCTGTAGCTATCAAAATATTGCGCTCATTAGCCTTGAATTTGTTCAAAGCACTTAATCTCTAAGTTTAAGTCAACTGACCATTGATGTTTACAGCCTTAAAGAAAAAATAAAATAAAGTTGAGATTTCTAAGGATAAGAGCAAGCTTCATTGATTAATTGCAAGTGGTAGTGAAGATTATCATTTTTTAGCCAGCAAATTGAGTCAATAAGTAAACAAGATAGGTTTCCTTGTGTTTTTCTGGTATAAAAATATAATTTTGAACGAGAGTGTCTACGGTTTTGTATTTACTGCTTACTTCAATCTTGACTGGATCGTTCAAAGAAGCTCTTTGTAACTTTTATACTTTTGATGTCATCGTAGCAGAGAAAAGATAGGTGTTTCTGCTCTTAGGGATTTGAGTCAAAATCAAGTTGATTTATTTCTCAAAATCCATGCTCAATAGTCTGTCAGCCTCATCAAAAATTAAGAACTTAAGTTTCTTTAAATGGAATCCCTTAGTGTTTGCCAAATGGTCTGCCATTCTACCTGGGGTTCCAATAACTACATGTGGATTTTTACTGAGTGCTATAGCTTGAGAAACCATATCTAAACCACCAACTAAAACTGCAGTTCTTAAACCAATACCAGCTCCGATTGCTTCAAACTATTCAGCAATCTATACACATAGTTCTCTTGTTGGGGACATAACGCAGGCAAAGAATGGTTGAGGGTTATCAAGAAGTTATTGGATGACAGGAATGGCAAATGCAGCTGTTTTTCCTGAACCTGTTTCAGCTAAACCAATAATGTCTTTTCCTTTTAGAGTATATTGCAAGGATTCTGCTTAAATCTTAGTAGGGCACTTGTAACCCATGTTTTTTAGGGCTTCCTACAATTCTGAGCAAACACCCAATTTCTCAAAAGTAGTGCTACTCATAATGGTCTTTTCTTCCTCTACAATATCTTCTTCTTTAATTTCATCTTAATCATTTTATAAATAAATAAAATTATTTATAAAAACTTCAATAATTTTCTAGATCTTTGGAGGTTTTTAATTAACAAAATAAATCCTTTTCTAAAGCCTTGGCTTTGTGCTTTGCTACTAGATCTTTGATAGAATCACCCTTTGTCGAATTTTCCATGTTATTTATATTCTCTTTAATACTAATTATTATTCTTTGCTATTTATTACAAAACATAGTACTTTTATCATTAAGATACCATTCAGAATTAAATGTATACAGAATTGAATAATTTATATATTTGAAGATGTCGGCTCCTTCAATTAAAAAGTGAATTATTAATTGTTTATGTTTTCTACCTTAGAACAGGAGAGAGAATTTTGTTTCCATTAGAATTTTAGCTTGATTTCTTCTTTTTAAAATCAAAAGTCTACCTCTGCTTATAAGTGGTGCTTCCTTGTGCTGAAGAGACTTTTAATTAGGTTTTAAGTCTTGCGGCAAACTTGCTTTAGTTTTCTGGAGAGAGATCATTCATATTGAAAGAGATGTCCTCTGCCTATTAAAGATACTACGAAAGCACTTAAGTGAAAGTGTTTTACTAATTTATGAATAATTCTTTGAAATTTAATAAATGCAGAATGGTTAGTTAATTTTAGCATTGAAATTTATTCTAGAGATACGAATCAATCCAGTTATATAATAAATGCAAAATAAATTTACTAGCTTAGACTGATACTATGACCTTCATTTAAATTCATGCCAGTTGAATTGGTATTTGTGGTTGGCATTTTTGTCATATTGATCGATTATCTTGAATTTGGCTCACGTGTTTGTATTCCAGATTAAAGGATATTCCAGTAATGAGAACTTCTTGAAGGAGAGTCAGAGGAAGGGTTAAAAAGGCTTTAAAAATCAGTTGACATATTCGTAGGAGAAGATATTAGTTATTTTTAAAATTTGGCTGTTTAAGAATCCTTGGTGGGAGGAAGTTTCCTGTCAAGTAAATATTTTTAAATATATTTTATTAAATAAATATAAATATTTTAATAAACAATTTTCTACCTCATTAAATGGCTAGAGGATAAGTTTTACATTTTCTTAGAATTAAAAAAGAAAAGATGCAACTTTATTTTAAATCATAATTTTAGAAATACCACGATTTTTTTATTATTACTTAAAATTTTGAAAAATAAATAGAAAATAATATGAAATGAAGATGTAAAATTATCTGATAAGAATTAACCTTGTAAGACTTAATTACTGGTAGAATAAATTCCTTGAATAATAAATTTTTGAAAATAATAAAAGATGTTTTAAGTTGTCAAAAATTAAATTGCATTAAAAAAATATAATATAATAATAAAATTTTCTTGACAGGAAACTTCCCTAAAAATTTCTTTTTATCATATATCTTGGCAGGAAACTTCCTCCCCGAATCCTTTATTGAATAAATACTCTCATCACAAATTTGATTCTTTGACATAGAGATTTTTCGAGGTTAAAGCCTGGTAATAGATTTCTTTTGTGAAATTGGAACACTCTGTTTTTAGGCAAGCTTTTTCAAAACTTCTTATTCCTTTTGCTCATCATTTCTTTGCTTAATAATTTCCATTTAGCTGTACTATTCATAAAAATTATTGATTGTCATAAACCCTCCCCCTACTCTAACAAGTAAAATACCATTATTTACTTTTGTTTAAATCTTTCGTGATCCGAAAAGATAATTATTAGAGGATAGCTTTTTTATCGTGATATCAGAATTTTTTTATCTCTAAAAGTCAAGCAGCATTTAATCTACTGGGTCCTCTGCTTTAAACTGATGTGGCAATTTAATATCACTTAATTGGGATATTAAGTCATCTAGAACACATTGAATAACTTTAACTTCTTAAAAATCAGACTACAGTTAGGAAAATACTTTTAAGCCTTTTCTGTCAATATTAAATTGAGGGTTTGATAACTCTTTTAATATTGCTAAAATAGATAAAAATAGGAAATTGTATAAATTAATCAAAATTAATAATATTTATAACCAATTTAGATTTATTTACTTTTCATTTGTATTCGAACACTTATAGCTATTACTTGAGAATTTAAGCTATCTTCAACTGAAATGTTTGAAATTTAAGCGGAAAAACTAAATTTATAGACTGAATCTCTATTTTAGTTACCAATAGTCGTTTTTACTGTCCAACTTTTAAAATGATTGCCAATCATTTACATCTATGACAAAATATTCATGATCGAGAGTGGAACCACCATAAATGGTCAATATATCGTTGCTTGATGAGTGTTGGGTCAAATTCAGGACCCGATCGTATTCTCCATATTTTAAAACCCCCAGCTCAGCAACTTTCAAGTCCTGCTCGACTGTTTCAGCACCAAATTCGGCAGCTTTAATGGACGAGGAGCCAAAATGACCATTTCAATGAGCGAAAATGAGAGAGGTTTTTGGATTTCTGGTTTGATTAGTTAAAATTAAAACTTAAAAGTGTGATATGTAATAAGGGGGCTTTTAATCAATAAATTTGAGGATTCAAGTGCTGTCTATGGTTGTATTGGTCAGTTATATTGCTCCAGCTCCTCAACTCATCATCATTCAGCTCAACTTCACACAAATCCATGCTTGATGGTGCTGCACCACTGCTTCACGCTGAAAGCCCAGAGCTTGTTGACGTCTGTCTTGGTCATTGCCTTCAGAATCTGCGAAAGCCGCTTCACCAGGTGGATCCTATGAAAAGTTAGGCCCAAAATACTTACTTGCTGTCTGCTTGCTCCTAGCGGAGGTGCCTCTTGATGTAGGAGAACAACTGCTCGATAGGGTTAAGCCAGGGTGAGTACTCTGCATTGAAGAGGACAGTGACCTTGAAATTCCTAGCAGTCTCCAGCACCTCTGAATACTTGTGAATGACTGCATTGTCCATGAGCAGCACGATCTTCTTCTGGGCGAGATCCTTGTCTGTGCGCAGCTGGCGCAGGGTGTGATAGAGGAAGTTCTCGAACAGCACCGCATCGAAGGCCCCTTCAATGATTTGGCTGGAGACCAGCTGATCCTTAGTGATTGCTGCTATGAAACTGATCGAGAACTGCTGCCTCTTAGTTTTTTCCTTGGTTATAGAGAGATTTCTAGCTATAATGCCATAAGTCCCCAACCTCTAGCTGACTTGCTGTCTGACAACTGCAATGGGAGTATAATTTAATGATGGTTATGCATCGATGTTACCAGAGTCTGCTA
>ARYC01007535.1:0-38324 GCA_000711775.1 Oxytricha trifallax
AATAAGGAAAGCCATTTATAGAGTTCAATGCTCATAGAAATCATTTGTTAAGTTCTACTCCTTAGTTAATTTTAGATGTAATTATCTTTATTTGTTAAAAACCATATTTTTAATAGCAAGCTTCATTTCAGTTCTTCTTATACGAGTATGATTCATTTATTAGACCTCATAAAATAGGTTAGATATAAATTTCATATAATATCTAATAAATTATAGGTGGTGAAATATATATAAGAAGTTCAACTTTCTAATATATGTCATCCTGTGGCTCATTTATCAAGAATACAAAGAAAGGGTATCATAATATAAACATTAAATTTAATAAATTTATTTTAACTAAATTATTTTTGAGAAAGGGATTTACAGTAAATCTAGTTCTATAAGTCTGACAACAAGAGCCTGGTATTGGGATTAAAAGTAAAATTAAGTTCAGAACAGTTTGCTTACAGCCTAAGAAAGAGAAAATTTATATCAAATTTATTTAAATAAATAATCTAATCATTTTTCTAATTCATATAAAAGTGATAGTTTTTCTACTCAAGATGTTTATGCAAGTTCTTTAACAATTGAGGATTCAAATTTTGGATATTTCAACTTTTATCTATCAAAATTTAGCAAACCAGTTATGATTAACCCAGCTTATGATATGTAATTTAGGGGTATAATACTTTCTTTGAAGTCTTACAAAGGAGACATTAATACTTAAAAATAAAATAAGTGAAGCCTATTTTTTTTGATTAATAAAACTTTGTGTTACACATAAAATACTAATTTATTTTTTTTACATTACCATAAAAGGTAGTAACTTTAATAACAATATATTGCAATACACATCATGTGATGCAGTTTATTTAGATCCTACTTAAAGTATGGTCACTCCATCTGCACCGAGTTCTGTGAATGATAATTATCCTAATTATGGTTATCCAAAAAATTATTTGTAAATTACTTCACTAATTAGTAAACTTTACATTTAAATATAAATATAAGTTGTATAAATTAATTTATGTTTTTTATATAACAGTTAGCTTTTAATTAATGATAAATTTTTGAGTTATTTTAATCACATGATAAATTTGTAACTTAATATTTTAATTGTGTCAATTAATAAAATTATCAACCAAATTATATGCTTAATACCTCCCCTAATTTCGAAACTCATTTTAAGGAAAATTAAATGCTTTTTTGTTTAAAATTTGAAAAAACGAAGTAAATTAAGAAACATTTTAATTTGAATAATATTCTTATAATGTTTATCACAGAGCATAGCAAAAATTTCATTTTGGATAATAATAATTTTACGAATAATGTTGGAACAAAAGGTGTTTAGCTTAAATAATTTATATTTAAAAATTAATATATTTAGGTGTGCTATATTTAGATTTCTATGATAGAAAAACAACAGGTACTGTAGCCACTTTTAGAAACAATAAATTTATAAATAATGGAGCTTATTTAGATGGAGGAGCTATTCATTTAAGAGCAAGAGCTCAAAGTGGAAGAAGTATATTATTTATATATATCTATTATATAATTAGTTAGTATTTTAGATGATAGTAGTTTTACAGATCCCAATTATTATCCTTGTGGCGGATATAGTTTTACTAATAATGTTTTCGAAAATGTTATTGGGTGCCAAATTATTTTGTATTTTTTTAAATAATTTTTATATTTAGCCCTTAATACAGTGGTTCTGTCATAAAATTTCATTGCATAAACTACAATTAACCATTAAATACTGCTGCTAATAACGATAGATACTTATTATATTTATAATATTTGAATTTTAATTTTTTTGTGATTAATTTCTTATAGATAGATACTTATTGAATGATAATTTATCGATAACAAAACCAGCTTTAGCTGTTGGTTCAGATAAACTACTTTTCAGTGGTAATTAATATATAGGGAATGCTGCTGCTTTTGGAGGAGCAATAGTCGAATTGTATAATGCTTTTAAGGTCATCTTTGAAAATGAAATATATCAATATAATGGGGATTCAATGTGTGATTCGCTTTCAGCATTGTCTAGACAGCAATTTAATGGACTTGATAATTGTAATATACTCTATATGGCATTTAATTGTGCTAAATTTAAATAAAAAATTTCAAATAAAATATATAAGTTATAGTCAAATCTCTCTCTCGTTCAATCACAATATCTTATGAAATCAGTTATTTCAATAAAAAATTCAAAGTATCTCTCACTTTCGAATGTGACATTCGATTAAAATTGGAATATAGAAATATCTGATTCAACTTAAAAACGTAGTTAGCTTTTGTATGTAGAAAATCTTTACAAATTATTTTATTTATATATTAATCTATTTGGTGATATATTGTTTGATTAAGTAACAGTTACAAATCACAGTGGATTATAGAACGATTTCATTGATTATAAAATACAAAAAGTTAGTCAAAGATTGAAATATACTAATTTCACAGCTAAAAGTAGTATATACCCACTCTTTTATTTTGATAATTGCTAATTTACATTCTAAATGACCAAATCATTTGTAAATTATTTTAAAAATAATTTGTCGTTTGGGAATTAATAATGATTAATGTAATTCACAAATATAATTAAATCACTATTCTCTAAAAATACGTTTCATTAAACTACCAATTTGTGGAGTTAGCAATCGAAAATATTTAATTTTGGGCGAAGAAGTGATAGTTTGTTTTTAAGTTCAAGTTTTATATTTAAAGATAATACTTTTAATGATTTGAATTGCTTTGATTTATAACTTAATCAGTTATACAAATCATATTTTAATGAATTGAATAACATACAAAAACAACTCACATCAATTTTGTTTTTAAATAGTTTAAATTAAAAATTTTTGATTGTACTTACAGTTATGTGAAAGTTGCTTCGCCAACTATAAATATTAACAAATTAACGACTATTAGTTAGATATATATTATAATTATTGATTGTTATTTTTTTAGTACATTATTTAATAAAATAATGTAGCAATAAGAACATATTTCTAAACATAAACGATCAAGTAGATTTACAAATATATAAAGCTCCCAGAATATTTGAGATTTTGATGCAGAGAGATCAGCAGGTTACAATAAACTTAGTTGATGCTAGAAATATTTATTCAACATTAGAAGGTTCACTATAGATTTTCTTATTATTTATTTTATATTCAGTTGCGAGTATAATCAATGACCCCTAAGATACTGCAATTTTAGTAAGCTCATGGGACTCATTATCAATTACAAATTCCTACTTCCAAAATTAAATAGAATAAATTCTAAAAGATAATATTAAAAATATTCTATTAATTTACAAAGCATAAGCAATATGGGTACTATAGGAGCAGGAATTTTTAACTTAGACCTAAACAAAATGAACTTTGGATCATAAAATATAACAATTGTAAATGCTTCATCAAATAGTTACGGAGGTTGTTTTATAATTAAAAGTGTAGCTTAAGTCACTCTAAATAAGTACAGAGTAACTGATATTGCAAGTTAAAATGAAGGGCTATTTATATACATAAATGATACCTAAACTATAGACACTAAGATATTGCTTTACATTAGTTAAAAATAAATAATATTTAATACAATTATAGATATATTTAAAATCATAAACTTTTTCTATTTCATAAATGTTTAATTGTATATTTGGTAAATTTATTATTTAATCAATAGTAAACTTAATAGAAGATTTCTTAATTTTCTATTATTTAAAAAGGTTTTAATAACGAATTCGATATTTACCTGTAAATCTACTTTAATAAATATTCATTAGCAAATAAATAAAATAATTACTTTACTAGATTTTTAGTCAATTCCAAATACCACAAGCGATAGTTATTCTTTGTTTTATCTTAAAAAGCAGGGGGTATCAAGTTATTTTGACATCAATCTAGACACGAATTCTTATTAGAAATGTGGGATAGCAGTTAAGGGAGGAATATTTTAAGTGTAAACTGTTTCAGATGATAATTTATTCGTGGAAGATAACTCTATTTATAAATACATTATGGTATTAATGCATGATATTTTGTTATGTATTTATTATATTTTAAATTATTTAAAAAATAAAAATAGATTACTATTAAAGATCTGGTTTTATATAAAAGTTAAAATTACAATAATGTTATGTTTGTAGGATTATTTTTTAAAATAGCAATATCAAATTCAGGAGGGGCAATTTATTTGACAGGTGTGTAAAATATTCAAATTATTTTGACATAAATGGCCTACATTTCAACTGCAGGAGATGGGGGTGCTATATACTGTGCTAACTGTAACTCTCCCATTATTAATTTGAAAAGTATGAAAGCTCAGTATATCTTTACTTCTGGAAATGGAGGATTTGGATACTTTTAAACATCAATGACATTAACTCAAGAGTTTATTTTTATATCAATATATTTGTTCATCTTGGGGAAATAAGGAAGCACTGATTCATATTTCAAGGATTTAGATACGAACTCATCTGGAGGAGTCTTTTACATTACTATAATTATAAACATATTTTACATTTAAAACAGCTATGATATGAAATTCACTATGTAAGCTGTAACTGTGCTCAACATTTCTGTGCCAAATGGCCAAGGAGGTTTTTTGAATCACTAAGGAAATGTAGCATCGTCAAATTCTTATCTAGATTTTTCCATAAAATATGGATCAATTTCTTTGCTAATAGCTAAAGAAGCTGGCTTTCTCTATAGTTCAGCATACTCACAATCTATATAATATTTTTAAATTATTTTTATCTATAACTTTAATTGCAAGCACAATTGTTCTTAAATTTGAAAATATTCAAGTTTTATCAGGTAACGGCGGTCTTTTTAATCTTTTGGGCTTCAATAGCGCAATCACTGTATATTTAAAGTTTAATATATAAATAAATCGTAAAATAAATTATAACTAAAGCACAAATTCTTAATATTACAAACGAAAATGGGAAAGGTGGAGTGTTCTTTATAAAATCAACAAATTCTACTACTATCTCTCTAAATACTTAAACAAAATATTTTTTTATTTTTATTTATAAAACTAAAGAAATATAAAATTCTGTAGGGACATAAAAGTTCGATAATTAACTGTGATTTCAAAATCTTAAAATTTTTAAAACATTAAAATAAAACACTTATACAAAATACATTTAATGATTATTGAGTTTTAACTGTGAAGGCAACAAATGTGCTATGTAATTAAGATGGAGGATTTGCCTATATAGCTGCGTAATACACAGATGTTACTTAAGTATCAAACACATTTACAAATATCTTGGCATAAAGTGGTTCTGGTGGAATATTTAGAGTAGAGAACGGCAATAACTTATAAAAGAAATTCTCAATTAGTAACTCTAATTTTAAAACTTTTTCCTCAATTGAAAGTGGAAGCTTCTTAATCTTATAAGATACTATAGAAAGTCTGGTTGACATATAGATATCAAATTCAAATTTTATATGTAACACTGAAGCTATTTGGACAAATTATACTGAAAAAATAAAAACACCACTCTAAATATTAGGTGCTTGAATTAAAAAAATTATTATTTTATGCTAATTTTAAAAAAATAATCGATAATCCTTTATTTTTAGTCTCTATAAAAATTAATATTTCATATCAATAGAATAATATTTTATGATTTAACTATGTTTTTTTTTTAATTCTTAGACCATTTATGACAAATTATATATAGTTTTTATATAATTTTAGACTTTTTTTATTTTTTTAATATTAATTTAATCATATGTTTGTTTTAGACATAGTTCCTGATATTGAATCAAAACCCCAAAACCCTTTCAGTAGTTTGATTGAGTTTTTGATTGATAAAAGTAGACTATTAAGGCATACTTTATTAGGGTTTTAATAGGGTTTATGTAGGGGTTTAATGTTTAAATATTAGTAATTTAAGTGAGTATAACAAGCGAGTTTTTAAAATATTTCACACAAACATAAGCTTAGAGTCATATGGCAGTACTCTGAATTTTATCTTTCTAAGTTGATGTTTGATTGTTTCTATTGTTTGTTAATTCACTTAGCTTGGCGTGAAAAAAGTTGAGTATGCAACTTCTCTAAGACCTCCATTTATTTTATTTTCATCGAAATATTGTTTGATTCTCTGCTTAGAATCTCTCTCACCCCTGCAGCTAAAGTAATCGTTTCTTGGCATGTCGCTCTCTATTATTATTACTGCTAGAGCCCAGATATCCCATTAAGTGTCTCCATCTCTCCAATCCTCTCTTTCTGGGAAATATCCAGGAGTGCCGTATACATTTCCTTATGCAGAGGCTTGCACTCTTTGAGCCCTGTTGAAGTCAATAATATAACTCTAAGAGGCTGAAAGTTCATCATGATATTCTCTGGATTTAAGTCTCTATGAACATAACCTAGCTTGTGAAGCTCTTCAATCCCTTCAACTATCTGCTATAATATCTAACTAATTTATCTCTGACATCTATTGTCAGATAAGAAATCTCTGTAAGTCATTTCAAGTAAAGGAAGCCTGAAGGCAACATGATCTATACCAAGTAAAATAGCATCAAGCTAGATGATATGCCTACACTCATTTAACTTTGCCTTTTAAAGAGCATAATATTCATTAGAAAATTCCATTTGGAACTTGTCATCAGCAAGGAAGTAATTGAAAGGATATATCTTATAAGCATATTAGTCATCAGTAATGACTCTCTTCTCAATTTTATCATCAAGAGTGAGGTAGCTTTCTAGGCAAGAATCTAAGTCAATAATTTTTAATATGGGAATCTTCATTGCCTCTATTTTAACCATAATTTTAATGATCTCAGAGACTGGAAAGTTCTTGACTGCTTTCTCATTTTAACTTAATTCTAGACTTAAACTCAAAGAGACTCAACAGGGTTACTTGATCTTATCTTTTAGAGGAATCTATTCCCTATAGGTTCATGAATAAAGACAAAACTATAAATGTGCTTTTTCTTTAAGTGCACTTTGAGATCTCTAGTATAAGAATATGGCTTCTCACAGAACTCACAGACATACCTCCCATCTTTCTTTTAATGCTTGAGATATAACCTTGACATATAGTTGTGAATAACTCTCAAGTGTCTTTTATAAGTCGACTTGTAAGGGAAAACTTTATTACATTCTTTGCATTAATAGTCAACTTTAACTGGAATTTATTAATGCTCTATAGCGGGTTGTTTAACCTCCTCCTCAATTTGCACAGCTTCTTTGATAACATCCTACTTAACTTATATTTAAATCTCAAAGCTAGACAAATCAAAGTTGTCATAAGTAGGCTCCCACTGAGTACAAGCGTCTCTGGTCACTACTTTTCTTAGTTGCTGGAATGATAAATTTTATTGACTTGATCCAAGTAATGCAGCTCTTCTCAAAAGGTTAGCGCTCAATTTAGTTTACTGATATATTTTATTATAACAAAGAAAAAATCTACCGAAATAAACTATTATAGAAGAGTATAAGACACTCTGGTAGATTCTTTGCTGAGAGGTAAGAAAATAAACTAACCATAAAACACTATAAGTTGACATATTTAATGAGAATTTAATACATTTCAGTAAATTAAAATACTACTAATGAAGTTTTGTTTCTCTAGGGATCCTCCAAATCAAGTTTGAACTTAATTTGGAGGCCGCCTAAAATAATTAAACATTATTAGGAGCAATTTAATGGAGATAGATTGATAAAAATGGAAATCAATCTGTGAAACTTGGAGCAAGTTTTTCAATGCTTCTCCGCATATCTTTTCAAGGTTGACCTTCAGTAGGTCCTCCCTATTTAGTAGAAAGATTTTAATAAACTTAGAATGGATATCCATAATTGTAAATTTCATTAACATTTCTAGAAAGAGGAAGCAAGATGGAGTCTATGAATGATGCAATGAAGAGAATTTAATCTCAAGATTTAATAGGAAAATTTCGAAGTAAAGAAGACCTTTATAAATATTTGGTATAGCAAGGCAAGTTCTTAAGTAAGATTAATAAATCCATTATAGTTGGATTGTTCTTGCCGACTTAGGAGGGAACTAAAATCTCATTCTTAAAAGCCTTACTGAGTGAAGAGAAAAAAGCTTTTAAGTCTAATGAAATTAGGATGATAGAGATACCTAACTACCCTGAAATATCAGTACAAACCTATATGACGATGCTATGAGTGATCGGGACGTAGCTCTCTACCTTCCATCAAAGCTACAGCTCTCTAATAAATTGTCAGAGAGAAACTTCTTCTTTGGTGTTCTTGCAACTCTGAAACCTGAGTACTTAAATGAAGTTATTTAAGAAGCTCACAAGAAACGATACAGCATTTCTCCCGAAGAAAAAGAGAAGCAAGGTTATTAAAATAAGTGATACCTGGCTGTAGGAACTTTAAAAGCATCCATCATCTCAAGTAAGCTTAGTCTTCTAACTTTATAGAAAAACCTGGTCATGCTATATACTTGATGAAAGAGCGCAGCAAATTAAACAGAGAGAGAAAGTCTCAAGTAAAACATGAATTGAGTAAGAGGCTCATCAAAGATTTATAAAAGCCAGAAGAGATGAACATAGATGCAGGAGCTGGCACTAAGAGAAGAAACATAGGCCCAAGCAAGCCCTAAGAGGAAGAAAAGAAAGAGAAGCCAAATCCCTTTACGGGCAAATTTAATATGAGAACTTATTCATTCATTTAAATCAAAAACTTATTTATATACACAAAATCTCCCTTCTCTTGCGCATACTTTAGCTTTCTCATCGCTGACTCTCTTAGCAGCACTCTTAATAAAATCGACTGTATCTACTTTAAATCATGCATCAGATGGTAGAGCAGCAATTTCTTATAATGACCTTTCAATAACCCCCAATACAATTCAATTCCATTGAACTAAGGCATATAAGGAACATTAAATACAGGTGTTATATTAAGCCTTTCATATTCCTTCCTTGAGTCTTTAGTTTTATGAACTGACAAGTTATACGAATACAATAATTTCTTAGTCAGCGTACTTATCTCTGAGTTATTGCAAGAATTTAATATATTATTCAGTCTTTATAGAACGAGGGTGAATAACATAATCTCGAGGCCACTATCTTCACTTATTCCACCAAGTATTGCATGAGTTTAAACCTTAACCCTTTAATCATATACTTCAATGTTGCTGTACCTCTTATACCAAGACCTAGATATGAGGTATTAAAGGTGAACACTGCCTCATCAGCGTGTATGAACTTTATATTATGCTCTTAAGACCTTTGCATATAATCGAATATATAATTTAAATTAGCCTTATAAAATGGAACATTAAAGTCAATCACTCTCTTAATGCGATTGACTGTCTTGTAAGATATTCCATTAATTTTATATATGTTAGCTATAGATTAAGCAGATATGTGAAACTCAGGAAATTGGCGATGAAACATCACAGCCCTCTAGGCTAGAGAGAAATGAGCCCAGTATTTAAGAGTCTTATCATTAATAAGATATTCAATATGATGCTACTAAAATTTTAAGAGTCTCTTAGGCTTAGAATTAAGATGCTATCTCTTTAAATTCAATGCTAATAGACAGTGAGACCTCACAGTTGCTGGAGATTTATGGAGTAGCCTTGCTATAAACGTATAATTCAGAACAGCCTTGAGTTATTCACTATATTAATCACATCCATATCGCAACTTAAACAATAAATCTATATACTCACTATCACAAACTGACCCCAAACCTCGCATATACTCACTTAAAATACTAATATTTAAACATTAAACCCCTACATAAACCCTATTAAAACCCTAATAAAGTATGCCTTAATAGTCTACTTTTATCAATCAAAAACTCAATCAAACTACTGAAAGGGTTTTGGGGTTTTGAATATGTTTTATATATTTTACTGGATTAATTTCGTATACCCAGAATTAATTTATATGTTAAAACTAACTAACTAAATAATATGATTTAATCAATTTTTATCCCATTCTTAAAATAAATTAAACATCAATAGGAAGTCTATTCTTTTTAGACAACTAACAAAAAGGAATTTTTATCTCTGACACAAATAATTATAACTTTATCTTTTGGTTTCATATATAAATTCACAAATAATTTCCAAGGATGCTATATTGCTTCGGAGGGAGGAATCTTCATTTATAAAATTTATTAACTATTTTATCTTAAGATTTGGTCCTGACATTGAATTTAGCGACACATCTTCAAGTTTTCTATACAACTCAGCATATCAAGGAAGTATACTAAATTGTAATGGTTGTAAAGCAACTTTTGATTCTTCAAACATAACAGATGGAGTGTCAGCAGAGGGTGGAATCTTTTATTTTTTGGATGATGTGGAAATTCTGCTTAAAAATGTTTATCTTTTCAATGGAAAAGCATTATAAGGGAATGGGGGAGGTATCTATGCAGGATTAAGTTCTTCAAGTACTCCCTAGCTCGCTAATATAACATTTTAAAATTGCCAAAATCCAATGCGATACTTTGAAGCTTCAGATGGTAATGGAGGGTTCTTTTACATTTAAAACTCAATGATGAAATTAATAACTACAGGCTGTTATTGGCAAGATTTATGGGCATCAGAATCTGGTGGTTTAATTTATGGAGGGGAACTTTCTTCATTTTCTCTCAATGACTGTGATCTCTAGAATATTACTTCAGGTCAGGAAGGATCATTTTTTTACTCGACATCAGATAAGATAAATTTCAAAATACAGAATTGTAAAATAAGCTGTAATAATGACTTCAGTCTTTCTAAGGTTGTTGATAATATCAATTTAAATACAACTTCTATTGGTGTAGCTTTCTATTTTGACTCTGCTGTAAACGTATCATCAGTTGGGAACGAATTTAGGTTTTGTTATGTGACAGAAAGTGGTTCAATATTTTCACTCAAAAATACATTATTTTAAATTTCTATAACATAGTTTTATGATGAAGATTCCAAGTACTATTAAAATGCAGCGTTGCATGGAGGATCTTTATACTGTAAAAATTGCTCAATAAATCTATAAAATGTGACATTTTAGAATATGTACTCTAGATAGGGAGGAATTATTTATGGACAAGATACAATCAAACTAACTATCTAAAATGTTAGTTTTCTAGATACTTAGGCATATTAAGGTGGAATCATATACGCTACAACTTCAACGATTGGAAATGCTGGATTTATAAATTTTAGCGATGTAATTATAAGGAACTTAGTAGTGGACTCTTCCTAAGTTTCCTCTTAAGGAGGTGCGCTTTTTATTGATAACGATGAACTTGTCCTATCTTTTAGTAATATTTAAGTAAATAATCTTACATCTACTTAAGCTGGAGGCTTTATCTATGGATAATCTATTGGTTAAATAAATATATAAGATTCATAATTTGTAGAAATATCTGCCAATATGTAAGGTACCTTGATTTATTCAGAATCTGAGGCACTATTACTTGATTTTAGAAGGAATAATGTTACTTGTGAAACTGCTTTTGATTCCACTGCATTATATTAATCAATGCTTTTTAATAAAACAACAAGGGGTTCTCTTTTTGAAATATATAAATCCTTAAGCCCTTTAGTTTTGGAGTATAATATTTATTAAAACTGCTAAATTGCTCTTGAGGGTGGTATTTTGAGATTGGAAGAAACAAGCGCTTTTGACAGACACAATCAATACTCAAACATAGCTGGAGTATATGGATCGATATACTTTTGCAATTATTGTTAATCTTTAACTTCTTTAAATAACACCTATGATAATATATTCACGCTTAATGGTGGACTCTTATATCTTAAAAAAGAGCCTACAATTGTAACAGGATCTATGACTCAAAATATTCATATTAGTTCCATCACTTGCAAAAACTTTCAAAGTTATGGAAAAGGAGGAATATTAAATTTATTTTTATTTGAATTGTTCATGTATATAATGCCATCTCATTTATAGCTTTAAAAATTATTTATAATGAAATTTATTTGATTTAAAAAGCTTTAATTCAAATCGAACTATCAACTTTTACTGGAATATCAAGTTAAAACTCAGGTGGTCTATTTTACCTGGATAACGCATTACTAGATTTTTATATTAAAGACAATAATTTTACAGAATTTTCAGCGTATTAAGATAAAGCTGGAAAAGGAGGAGGATTTTATATAAATTCAATAGGAAAAATTGAAATTGTTAGAAATAGATTTATTGATTTCTCAGCTGCTTTGTATGGATCTTTAATTTATTCATAGGACTAAAATGCAACAGTGTTTATGAATGAAACTTATATTTAGTGCAAAATTGATTCCTTTGATTTGAGTGTTTTAGAATAGAATGAATTAAAAAGCAAAAACTTGATATTATTTTATTATTGATTGGAATTTCAAGTGCCATTCATATGCTAAAAGGTAAATTTGTCTCTAATACAAATACATACATAAATTGCTACTTTTCAGAATAAGGTGGAGTGTTTTAAATGTATTAGAGCGAGCTCTATGACATTAACTCAACTTACACCTTGAATTCTGGATACTATGGAGGAGTTATAATGTGTGAAGGATGTTCATCGATTACATAAAATTTCAATACTAAGAAAAAAAAAATATCTTAAAATGTTAAAGTTTACTATAATTCAACGTTTGATAGAAATCTAGGAGTATATGGAGGAGTATTTCATTCTAAAATAGGCTCTAATATTTCAATCAGCTATTGTAAATTTCTAAACAATACTGCTTATTAAGATGCAGGAGTATTGTATATTGCAGAACTTACCAACACTCTTTATAGAGGACAAGTCATAGTTTAGGATAATTATTTCTTAGGTTCAGAGGCAAAGTATGATGGAGGAATTCTCTATATTAATAGTCTTTTCGTGACACAATTAACTTTCAGTAATAATAAGGTTAATGTGTCTAATTGTAATGGTAACGGTGGAGTAGGATTTTTTGGAACAAACTACCAATAAAAATCAATCATTACAAATAATATAGCTTAATTTGTTTAAGCCAAATAAGAGGGTTCTTTTATATATTCTCTGGGGGTTAATCATGTAATTGAAATAAAATAAAACAATATATCTTGCAATTATGAGGTATATGCAAGAGAAATAATTTACGATTTGCTTTCAAATAGTAATTTCTCAAGTACTTTTGGAGGTGCATTTTACTTGTAAAAATCACTAAGCGTGATTTCCCAACTAAATATTATAGGCTATTGCTTTTTAGTAAACTAAGGTTCAATTTTCTACTTGAAAGATGTATAAAATTTCACTGATTTGAAAAGTAATTTTACAAAAGGAGGTGCTCAAAATGGCGGTGCAATTTTATGCGATACGTGTAATATGAATTTAAATCAAACTCATTTCGATGATTTTTAAGCATTAATTGGAGGAAGTATTACTATTTTAAGTAAGTCAAATATGAATGGGTATTAACTCTCTATTGAAAATAGCTATGCTTTTGAATAAGGAGGAGCTATTGCTGTCTTTGTTTAAGACTAAATAAGCGCAGTTGTATAAAATCAAGTAAATATGATTGAATGCAAAGTCTTGAAGAATTAACTGGATTTTTACATATTATATATGCCTTTAATTTTATAAATGAGAATGTAACCTCAGGTGACAATGGAGGAATGGTTTATTTGTAAAATCCTTTCACAAAGCTTTTAATATCAAATACAGCTATTGAAAGAATAGGTTCTAAAAATAAAGGTGGACTATTATATATTGATAGAGGTCATACTGTTGAATTATTAAATATATCTGTAGCATTGACAAGCTCAAAAGAAGGTTCTATGGTCTATTCTATATCATCTAGTGTAATATTTCTGATTAGTGATTCCATCTTTGATTGCTTTTAAGTATCAAATTAAACTGAAATAAGTTAAAGTATAAATGTCTATAACTCCTCATCAAGTATAAGAGTTCAGAAATAACCTTAAGTACTTAATTAAGAATCTGTATTCTTTATTTCAAATGCTTACTTGGTCAAATCAACAACGAATATTTATCAAAATTGCTATGTTTCAAAAGAAGGAGGTATATTTACTCTTATAGAGACTAGTTTCGAAGACTATAGTTCTTTATTTGAGAATAATGCTGCAATTAACGGAGGAGCAATCAATTGCAATGGTGGAAAAATGACAATAATAATTAAGTTATAAACTTGAATTTAATCACACTCCTTTTTATTTACTGAATGGAGGGATCCATCCTTTAGAACAACCAAGCTTACGTTGGAGGAGCTATTTATCTTCAAAAAGAAGCGTACCTTTAAACAAGATCGATACTTATTCAAAAAAATTCTGCCTTTAAAGAAGCAGGTGCTCTTTACCTAACATAACTATCCTACTTCTACCTTTATGGGACTTAATTAAATTATAACAGAGCTTATGAGTCATCAGCCATTAAAATTTTTGGAGGAAGTGAGTATTTCAATTCAACTCTCGATCTTTGTTTAGTTTCATCTAATTATGCAAACACCTCGTATACCATTAGTGTTGATTCAGGCTAAGTATATATGTTGAAAACGAATTTTAGAGCAAATTTTGCAACAAGAAGAACAAAGAATATTTTCATAATCTTTTCAAGGATGATTCTAGTTTTGTGCAAGTTCTGGCAAGATAATCATTTATATCAAATAAATGACAATCGTCTCAATAATTTTACTGGTGGATTTATTCTTGTAGGGACTAATTCTTTACTTCATTTGCAAGAATCCTCTTTTGAAAATGGAGAAGCATATTAAGGTGGAGCAATTTATAACTTTTAGAACACACAATAAAATTTATAATTATGTTATATGTTTCCAGTGAATCTTATCTTACTGTATAACAATCCTCTTTCAAAAATAACTATGCTAAATCTCAAGGTGGTGCAATATAATAATAATTATACTTATAGAACTTTAGTGTTTACATAATCTCTAATAATTTATATTTGCCTAAACTTCATTTGATATCATAATAAAAAGACAATCTAATTTCACAAATAATTAAGCTTTACAATTAGGAGATCACATTTACATGATTGATGCTTTTGTTAATTCTATATTAATTTCAGATTCCTAATTCAATACTTTGCAAGCCCTCTCATCTGCGATTTATTTAGAGAATATTAAGCAAGTAAATCTCACAAAAACCTTAGCAAATAAAATTTATACAAATATGCTTATGCCAAGGAATATTATGTAGTATGGAGGATTTTTGAGATGTTAAAAATGTGATTAACTTACAATATAGGATTCTAACTTTACAAATATAAATTCAGCAGAATTAAAACATAAATCTTAAATATAAATGCCTTTTTTTCCAAACTATTAATTTGTTTTTATAAAGAACAGTATAAATTTCATATATAAATGTAAGACTATATAAATCAAGGGGTTTAAATAAGGCGGTGCAATTTATATTCAGATGCTTGACGAAAATAAAATTGCTAATAAAAAATATCCAAAATACCCATCTGTTTTAATCTTAAGATCGTTATTTTAAAATTGTACGGCTTTTATCGGTGGGGCTATATATAATGATAATATTGATCTTTTCACGATTATTAATTCAACCTTCGATTCAAATTAAGCTAAATTTAGCTAATCACTAGAAGAATCAGGAACTGCCGGTGGAATTTTATTTAATTGCAAAATTGATATTACAAGTTAATAATGTTAACTTTAACTTAATTAAAGCAATAATTTTACAAATAATTACGCAGAACTAAAAGGCGGAGCGATTCATTGGAATGTGATTGAAGTTTAATATAATTAGTCTTTGACATAATTTATAAACAACACTGCGTTAATCTATGGAAATGATATAAGTTCAGTCCCTTAATAAATCGTATTTCTAACATAATAAGAATATAACTAATATTAGGAATTGGTTGATGACGTTTTAAAATACAAATGGAAAGTTAAAGAGGCTCGATTGCTTCAATCATCATCTTTAGAATTACTTACAAGCTATTAAATGAGTAATTATAGAAGTGGTGGAAACTTTCCGATATCATATTTTGCTGTTGCAGATAAATATGGAAAAGTAGTGATTTCTAATAACGCCAGTAATTTATTTATACAAGTTAATGAAGAATATAAAGAATATCCAGACAAGATTAAATATTCGCCTATTTTGGAAGGCTCAACATCTTTCCCAGCATTAAATGGAGCTTATGTTATTTAAAATGTATAATTTACTGGGTCTCCTGGATAAAAGTATAAACTAGATTTGACCACGGACGCTATTGACTATAGAATACCTTCTAATTTATAATTTTTACATAAACTTTAAGATTAGAACAGAAGCTAAATTTCTTTTGAGTTAGTTATGGACCTTAGATTTTGCATACCAGGAGAAAGTTTTTCATCTGCAGGTAAATGTTAATACTGTGAAGCCGGTATTAGTTTCTCTTTAGTTTAAATGTTTGAGCCAGGTGATTGTATAAAATGTCCCACAGATGTAGCGATATGTCTTGGTGGAAATACAATCGGGCCTTAACCAGGTTTTTGGCGTAAAACAAATGCAACCGACAGATTCATAGAATGCTTTAATTATGATGCTTGCCTGGGTATGCTTCCTCCTGAGAATAATCCTCTAGGTGTATGTTCAGATGGATATTTTGGATTACTTTGTACTGAATGTAAACATGGTTATTCTAGAAGTTCGTTTTCAGGGAGCACTTTTAAATGCTAGTAATGTCCTGATCATCTATCAAATAGTTTTAAACTTGCAGGTTCCTTTATTCTTTACATATCTTTGTTGATATTTATGATTCGTTCTACTTTAAATGGCGCAAAGGAAGAAAAGAATGTCACTTCTATTTATCTCAAAATTCTAGTGAATCATTTACAGCTAATAAGTTTAACTTAGTCATTCAATTTTGATTTCCCAGAAGAATTGGTTAAGTTTTTCTCAGGAACTGGAGATGTTAAAGAATCTACAGCGACACAAATATTATCAGTTGATTGCTTTATGGACAAGAGACAAAGCGATAATGAATAAATGAATCCTGAATTATATTTCCAAAAGCTAATGATTATTGCTCTTATCCCAATTATCATAGTTCTTAAATAGATATGAAGATTATTTTTATTTAATAAATCATTTAGTTCAAGATATTTTCCTAATAAAGTAGACAAAGTTTAACAAATTTATTTAGGGTATAATTTAGAATTTTAATAGTTCTCACAGTCTTTGTAATATGGTCAATTCTAAAGGGCTATATCGAGAGGAAAAGAAAAATAAATCTTGGTAAGGAATGGAAAGATAAAATCTAAACCTATGTCAAAGTTATAAAAAAAGGGGATCCTTTAGAACAGGAAGTTGCAAGGATTTAACTTTCCAAACTTAAGTAAAAGGCTTAATACGAAATAGTAGGTAAAATTATTTCTACTATAGTTATTCTGCTTTTCTTTATGCATCCTACAATCGTTGAGTATTCGGTATCAAACTTCAATTGCTACCCTATAGAAGAAGAGCGAAGAGTCAAAGTTGATTTGACTATAAAATGCTATGAAGGCAATCATCAATTTTTTTCTTTTGCTGTCGCTCTGCCGTGTCTTCTGATATGGGGTATAGGTATTCCATTCTTTGCTCTTGTGCTTTTATTCAAAAATAAAGAAAAACTAACTGAAATAGAAACTAAAGAAAAACTTGGATTTCTATATAATGGTTACAAGAAGGAATATTTCTATTGGGAGATTTTGATTATGTCCAGGAAAATTATAATTATATTCATTGCAATATTCTTGTCTGAGCAAGGGGTTATGGCATAAGCTTTGATTGTTTTGGCAGCTCTTCTAATTTTCCTTGCCCTAAATATGAAATTTAGACCTTTCATAATAAACTCCCATCTAAATTATAATCCATATTTAAAAGATTGATAAAATTAAAAATATGCTATTAAATAGTATTTATAATAAAAGAATATCTATAAAAATGGAAACCCTTTAGCAAACATTTATCAGATTGAATCTTTAAAATGGTAAAAAATAAATAACTTTTGGTAAAAATACCATTTTGCTGATATTTTCGTATGCAACAACACGAAATTAAGCTTCTTCAATGTAATTGATTTCGAGAGCATTCATGAATATTGTAAACTCAGAAGAAGGAAAATCCATAATTAAACAAACTTTTTGCGAATACGATGAATTTAAGCTGTAAATTCATATTCCTGGACTTGCTAGTGAAACTTATAATAGCAGCCAAATGAACTAAGAAACGTACAAGTTAGTTTTCAATGGCAAGCCTTTAGCTAAAAAGATTGCACGAGATTGAGAAATTAAAGTTAATTAAATATATTTAATTTAAATGAAATTTATATTTAAATGAGTTATTAATAAAATATATAGGAATATGATATAATTAATTCAAAATTTTTACCATTTTTGAATCCTTTTAAGCAATATTCTTTAAAAATAATATAAATTTTCTTCTTTGTTTTTTTCAAATTCTTTAAAAAACCTATTGCTTAATTAACTAAAATATTTATAATATTAATTCCTTTAATTTTATAATTATTATTATTTATGTTTATATAACTAAAAATATTAATAAATAATATCCTTTCAAATATAATAAAGTTAATAGATATTCCTTCAATCTAGACAGTAATGATATATATCTAGCTTCTTATTTCATACTTATTAATATAAAATAATATTTCATAATTGCTTGATGCGTTATGATTAAATTATTTTTGAAACATAAACATCCATCAAAATTATTAATGAATACCAATAAAACAAAACAATTTTTCACAAAAAAAGTTAAAAATAAAAATATATGCAACTTCAATTATTTTTATGTAAAAAATCATAGCCTCATATGATTTTAATTTTAAAAAAAATTAATAAAAACTATATATAAAACTATTTAGATAAGAAATAAATTTATTAAGAACAAATCATTTCTAAAAAGGACTTAACTTCAAAATTGGGATAAAAGTATTAATTAATAAAAAGGATAATAATAACTAGAACTTTAAACCTACTGTGAAGATATAATAAATATACAATTTAATAAGGCTTAAAATAGTATATTAAAATAGTTGGAATTTGCATTTAAAAGTTTAGAATTTGGAGATCAAGCTTATTAATTTTTATATAATAAATTTATACTTTTATTCACTAAAATTATTAAATAAATTAGGGAAATGTTATGTAAAATATGGATACATTTATTTGAAAAAATAATGATATATAAATCTTTTATAATATAAAAATACAATCATAGAGTATTTAGAGTATATTTTTTTGTGATTAAAATTGAAATAATATATAATTAAATTTTTCAAAATTATAATAAAGTCTTATTAACATCAACTTAACAAAGTAATTAAAAATTTTGAAGGAAAAATGCCATTTCTAAACAAATTTTATGAATTCGTAAATAATAAAGAAATTATTCTTTTCAATTTCAACAGTCTAAGGCCCAGTCAGTTCCCAGTTTTATAGATAATTGCAAAACACTTAAGAGAGCATTAATTTATCAAGATAAAGTTAAATTATTAAATTTTAATTTAGTTGGAAAAAGTTAATGAATCTATAAATTTTACAAAACTCATATGGTTATTATTGTATTCCAAAAGTTCTCAATTTTTAACCTAATTTGATTATTTATGTTTAATTAAATTATTAACATGGATTTTGGTATGACTCTTCATATGACAGTTGTTTTGAGTTAAACAACGATAACTACACTCTTTCAAGGTTCAAAAGAATTTCTCTAGAATTTAAATAATATGAAAATGGAAAACCATCCCTACTAAGCACAGTTTTCTTAAAATTATTCATAAACTTAAAACAACTGACTTTAAATATTGTCATGAAAGATACTGAAATGCCTCGGCTGATTCTGGTGTTTTAATGCTTATCTACTCTTAAAAAATTAAAAAAGTTATAACTCATTTTTCATGAAAAGTTGTTAGAAAATAATTTGGTCGACTTTGTTTAACAATCTATTGAATTAATGCTATCTAAATCAAATATACAAAAATTAGAAACCAATATTGTATAAATACATTTGAATTTGGAAAATTAATTATAATTAAATTTATTATAATTTAAAATCTTGGCAGTTAAAGTTGGCCAATTTAAACGATCTAGGGCTCATTCGATAGAGAATTCAAAATTAGCTGGACTTTATTATTGGCGGTACTATTTTATCGCATCCAGGGAGCGAGATAAATCGACTTTAATGTGAGGGTATAATTTAATTAATTTAAAGTGATTTAATTAAAGTCGAGTTATATCGCTCCCTGAATGCGATAAAATAGTACCGCCAATAATAAAGTCCAGCTAATTTTGAATTCTCTATCGAATGAGCCCTAGATCGTTTAAATTGGGCCAACTTTAACTGCCAAGATTTTAAATTATAATAAATTTAATTATAATTAATTTTCCAAATTTAAATGTATTTATACAATAATATCTCCTTTGTTTTAAAACATAAACTAAATTTGCAAAGTTTTGGTAAACTTAGTAAGCTTAAAGTTTAACTTAAAAATAACGAAGAACTTAACTTATTGGCTAATTATCTGATAATTTAAACTTCACTACATTCGATAGATGTTTATGTGGACATACGTATTGCAATCTTTGATGAACAAATAGCTTCCAAAACTTAAGGGTATATAGTTTTTTACTAAAATTGTTAAATTGATAATTTTAATAAATAAGAATAAGAAAAGATTATTGAATAAAAAATTCCAAGAAATTAAAACCTTTTTTATACAAAGATTAATTTAATAATAGAAAAAAATTAAAATAATTCTAAATACAAAACCAATCATAGTTAATTATTTTATCAAATTTAAATTCTTCCTAAAAGCATTTATATTCGTACCATTTTTATTTTTGTAATTAATATTTTGTATAATTTTGATTATAAATGATTATATTAGAAAAATAACATTAATCATAACATGATGAATCCTTTAAAACTTTATAAAATTATCCTAATATTATAAAATTTAGAACAAATGAAAGATTTTTACATAATCAAGTTAGGATTACTGGCATTATTTAGAATTAAATGCATGGGGGGGTTAATAATTCTTGATTGAGTTGAATAATAAATGAAAGTTTTATAAAGGTAAAAAGGCATAATTTTCTTCATTAATTAGATTCTTACAGAAAATAAAAGTGATATGATTATTCCATCTTATATTAATTATTAAATCTTTTTTAATTGGCTTTTTAAATTTCTTGTTAAATAAAAATAGAAAAACTAGAGTATTGAAGCTATTTATACATTTAATTATTGAATAATCTTTAATTTCCCTCTGCACTTAATATATTATTTAAAGTTTATTTAAAGCTAGAACACATAAAATTAGGAGAAAGAGTATTAAAAAAACTTTAAAAAACTAATATCACAGATTTTCGTTATAAAGGGGCAATTAACTTATTCTATTAGTTATTTGTCTAGTAGCCAAGCAAAAAGTGTCAATGTTAACCATAATAGACCAAATACAAGTTTTCTTTCATTTAATAATTGGAAAAGCTCATCATTAAATTCACTCACAAAAAATGTTAAATTATGATTAAAATATAGTATTTCAGGGAGATTATGTTTATTACTCATTTAAAAAAATGCAAAAAAAAACTTATAATTTTATTATAATAATTACAAATTAATTATTTGTAATTCAATTCCTCAAAATGGAATTAAATTACAAATTTGTTATGAAGTTATATTTATAATCTCTCAATTAAAGTATCATGTCTTATATAAAAACTTGAGATACTAACTATTGATGTTAGAAAAAATTCATATTCACTTCTAACTGTAAAACAAATCATTAAGCAGTTTACTACATATAAATAATAAATCTCTATTCAAATAAATCCTTAATTGAAACAATAACATTAAAAAATAACATTTAAACCATATAAAATAAAATTAATGAAATAAATTTCATCTCTTTATTAAAAATAAAATATCATATGGCTTCTTTAAGGAATACGCCAATTTCCCTTTTGTTATAAATTAATAAAGCACTCACTTGAGAAGCGGTTATATAAATCCAACTATTGGATTAATTTATTATTTTTAATGTTTATAATTTAAATTTATAATTTAGAATATAAAACTTTATTATATTTATAATTTGCAATAATACTAAGCTTAAGGAAATGTCACAGAACTTCATTTTAGAAAAATGGATTATGCTTGAACAACTTCCTAAACTCAAAACACTCTCTACCGATTTTAAGGATTTTACAAATTAAGATGGATTGAAAGTAATGAAAAAATTTATTTTTAAAAATTATATACTTTTTATTCATAATTAATTTTAACATGAAGTAAATTTATAGTTTTAGTAATTTCACTTAAAACATTATGTAAATAAGAATAAAATTTCAAATAAATTATTTATCTTAATATTTTCCCTATTTAAATTCGAATTCATTTAAGAATGTATATTAGATTGATAAAGATAGCTTTAATAACATTATTTAGAAAATTGCTGCTTCAAATTTGGAAGTATTGAAGTTATATGCGAGAAATTTCAGAGCTAGTAATTTAAATTCCCAAGAGTACTTAATTGATCAAATAATTGAAAAAGATAATTAATCATTAAGAATTATTCAATTAGAGTAAATCAATTCTCAAGTGTGGTTGTATATTGCAGGAATAAATTTGATTTGAATTCAATATAATTGAATTAGTAATTATTTAAATTTGTTGCAGTAAACATATACTCATTATGGTCATTTTTGATTGAAAATTCAAAATTAAGGGGGAAATCTGATCTTAATGTGACTAGAAAACATATTATTATTTGGCATATAATTCAACTCATCATATAACCGAATAATAAAGTTGATATATCTAGCCTCTTCTATGAAATAAATAAGTTCCGTTTATCGTAAAGTCCATCATATTTTGAATTCTGATATGAACAAGACCATTTTGAATATTTTTCTAAAAATTTAACTGCCAAAATTATTAAATAATTACTTTATTTATAATATTAATTTCAAATCAAATGTACTCCTATAATGATTTTCTATAATTCATTGAAAAGTTACAATAGTTATAGTTGTTTTTAGAATAAAATTAATCAGAAAGAACGATTGTATTTATATTGCTAAGATATATTGAATATAATTTTTAATTATTATTCAATATAATAAAAACAGTTTTATTATTCATTTTTAGAATCAGTAATATTGCCACCAAGGATCATCATAAAAGATATAAAGGAAGATTAAATATTACAAATTTAAGAAGTATTAGAAAATAAATATTTTAAGATCGTTAGAATAAAAATGTATAAATCTAAAAATATTCATAAAATATTCATTAAATATTTGTAAAATCTAATTAAAATTTCTTTTAAAAATAATATATACTGCAAAAATTAATATCATATATTTTAAGTAAAAAGCCAAAGTAATGGTAAATAGCCTTATAAAAATAAAATATTAATTTGGTAGTTAATTTATATAATTGGAATTATTTGTTGAGAAATTACTCGAATAAATATAATACACATTTATAATTTACCGAAATGATTTATTTTTATGATATTAAAACAAATTTCAGTTTTTAAAAATATAGCTATCATTTTTGAGAGTTAACATCAGGTACTTTAATTTGACAAATTTACAAGTTGATTTCTTAACAAGATTTTATATTGAATTTATTAATTATCTTTAATTTAATATTATCTGTTTAGATTTGTAAAATTACAAATTTATTATTAATAATAAACTCCCTGAACGACCTGGAGACGCTGTCCATCACGACCCAGATCATCACAATCTACTGCGGCATCTACTACATCTCAGATGTCACCAACACACTCAACTCAGCCAAGTCACTCTCCACTGCCACCAAGGACTCCATTCTTAAGTCAGGAATGATGCTCACAACAACAACTAAATATGTTCTCTTCTTACTGATTGTATTTGCCAATGTTCTATTCTTCGTGTTTTGGGGTTACAAAATTCAAATTGATATTGTGAGGATGATCATTAAGAAATTTCCAAAAATCTACATATTTTTCTTCATGTGTAATGATAACGAGAGGTTTCAAGAGATGCAAGATAAAAACAGAGTGGCTGAAGTTAATGAACTATTAAAATAAGAATACGAGAGAAGTAAGTGCATTTAATTTCTGAAGAAATGTCACTCATTAATCTTTTAATTTTTTAGTTTTGAATAAGTTGAAGCAATTAAGTGACTCTGGCAAATTAGTGCTTACTCATAACATACTTGAAAGATTGTCATTTACTAAAAAATGTATAGATTTATATATTATCATTCATAAAATTAAGAATGCTTTATATTGTACTTGAATGAATAAAAGGTGTTAGATGCAATTAACTATCAAAGATCAGATCTTTTAGATGCTAAAGGTAATATTTCAAAATTAAATGATGATATTTTAGGCCTTTTGAGAGCAATGAGAGAATAAGAAAATAAAATCTTAATGAACGATGTACTTTAAAAAGATGCAAAGATTCATTATGGAATTGAGGATGATGGATATTTCAAAAATTTGGATGTAAATTAAATGCTTGGAATTTTAGGGAATGTTTCTAATATCCGTGCTTTAATCATATTGAAACTATAAATCTAAAATATTTTTTATCCTCTCCTAAGAATTGATTAAGATTTCATGTAAGGTTAACTACCACAAGACGACTTAAGCATTAATTCCTCCAGTAGTCGAGTAAACCTGTCAACAAGCTTCTTCAATGAACCAACCGACAAAAATTTCCTTACAGATTAGGAGTATAATGATTTCCATGGTGGACCAGATATAATTGAATTTAACACTAAAGACCTTATTAAGAAAGATTTAGTAACATAATCCAATGCAAAGCAGTAGATAACAACCAATAGTTTCTACAAGAACAGTAATTAAAAGCTAGTTAAAATGTTACCAGATAAAAAGAATGCTAATACACCATAATATTATAGGAATAAAATTTATTTAAGGTAAATTGATAAAAATATATGATAATATTAAGTTTTCATTTTTTATTAAAAAATGAAAAACTCATAAAATTAATCTTATGAAAGTAATAAGAATAACTTATAAATTAACCTTAAAATGGGAAATATGATAAGTTTTTAAAATAACTTTCTTTAAGTCATTTATAGTAAATTAGTAAACCTTAAAATGATATCTCATTATGATAATCTTTTTTTTTGCATATCTATAATAGTATTAAAGCAGAAAGAAGCCTGATAAGCTTTTAAAGATGTAGACCTCATCAGAATACAATGACAGCACTTTTAACTTCCAAGAAGGGAGTAACAAACCTCATTGGGAAAAGGAATACATAAGAAAAATGAAGGGAAATCTGAAAGATGAGGAAGTTTACCATGAATTATGGGGAAAAGAAGCTAATGGAGATAACAAAGAGTATTTACAGAATAAATAAAACATATAGAAGTATAAGGACTAGAGGAAACTAATGAATAATTTCATGATACCTACTGACATGGATATTCAGTATACTTATTCACATTTATGCGTTTATATATGGTGATTTTTTAAAGTGAGTTTACCTTGACAATTTCTAATTAGACAAGAAGGATAGTAAGTTAGATTAAACCAATAAATAAAAAGATGAACCTTAAGAAAACATGAAACTCTCGAATGTAACATTCAATAAGAAAACAACAATTGCAGACATTCTCAACTTAAAGTCAGAAATAGTTATCTAAGCCAAGAAACCAAGCATAAAATCCCAACTTGACAGCAGGAAAAAGCAGAGAATAGTGGAAGAAATGGATGAGAAAGTGTTTAAAATGATCAAAGACAGGCGCGTAAAACAAAAATAAGATAAGAAAATTAAGAAATTTACTGATAAATTATTAGATAAAAAGCATATAAATGTTGATGATGAGAAAGGCAAGATAGATGAAGACATGATTATGAATGAGTTAGTGATGGGTGCTGATGACGAAGATTGTGAAGATAGATCTGATGGCACCTACTCATAAATTGAAGAGGAAAATATACAGAGAGAGCTATTCTCTGATTATGATAATGATACTATTTAATAAGAAATTGATCAAATGTAGGATAATGATCATAATAATTGATAATATTTATAAATTTGAGAATCAGAATATAATTTTAATTTATATCATTTAATTATTCTTAATTAAATGATATTCATTTGACTGAATTCACTCGTTAGATTGGAATAGTATATTTGATAAAATAAAATATTGATAGGTCTTTAATTATTGTTAATGTTTGAATTAATTTTAGTTATATCATGATTAATCACACTTGTTCATTTGTTGTTAAAATTAGTGATTAAGCCACTTCTTTTAGTTAATTCGAAATCAAAGGTAAACTTTGGAGTAGTTTACTTTTCCTTCAATCTCTGTAGCTGAGTTTATTTTCTTTCAATAATATGAAATATACGAATAAAAATCAGGCAAAATATACTCTTGTAAATATAAAATTATAAACTATTTTTTGAACAAATTACTTATCAATTTCAAGGAATTATCATTCGTAACTTTTGTCTCCAGTCGTTGACGAATTGTCACCAGCTGCTAATGATGAATATTTCTGATAAGTTTAATACTTGTCACGAGATATAATATTATTGCTGAGTTTACTTTCTGGTTCATGTCTTCCACCACCTCTGCTGTATGATCTTGATGACTTTCTAGCATTTCTGTTGTCTCATTTTTATAATAAACATTATAATAGTCAATGAAAGCAATGAATTTGTTAACTAAATTTCATTCATAATTAGGGTAGGAATGCTTAATATATTTATTCATATTGTCTCTTCCTCTAGATCTGTCAGATGAGTAGCTTCTTGAGTGACCTCTTGGTTTGCCGCCGAAGCCGCCACTTCTACCGCCTCTGCTACCATAACCACTGTCACGGCCACCGCCTCTGCCACCAAGATCTGGGCAATCCATCTTCTTGTGGCCACGTCTGCCGCAGCCAAAGCATCTGCCCTCCTTCAACATATCTCTGGTGCGAGAATCAGCTCTTCCTCTGAAAGATCCACTTCTATCTCTGCGATGGTAACCTCTGTCACCACCGCCACCTCTTCTACGATCACCTCTTGATCTTGAGCGGCTAATCAAAGGTTTTATTAATCAAAATTGAAGTTAATTTAAATGAAAGAAAAAATGTTTATTGTTATACTTACGAATTACGTCTTCTTCTGTCATTGCTTCTAGATCTTCTTTCTCTGCTCTTTCTACGATTTCTACATTCATTGGCCCTATTCAATAAAAATACAACAACTGTTAAACAAATTTTTAGAAATTTAAGACTTCAGTTTAGATCGAGATACGTCATCTTAATTAGTATTTAACTGTGCTCTTCCAAAACTCTTAATTCAAATAAAAAACAAGAAATATCTTACTTTGAGTAATTAATTCAAAAGCCCTTGATGACCTTTCTCAATCTTCACTTCGAAATGTCTTTGTAAAACTTACCAATGACCAGGCTTCTGACAGTTGTAACAAACATCCTCTCTCTTTGGTCCTGACTTCCTCTTCTTTCCACCGGGCACTACATTCACATAGTTTGAGTACAACATATTCATCATCAATCAATTCATATCATATTTCAATCATTCATAGACGAAAGTCTTTTCGATTTCATAATTATTTCATATTTCATATTCTCTTAATCTATACCTGATTGTTCGACAGCAAGTTCCTTTCCGTTGACAAAAGTCTCTCCATTCATCTCTCAAAGCTGCAACTGCATCCTCGTGATTCTTACAATCAATAAAAGCGTAATTCTGCTTGAGCACAATCTACCTGATGCGACCAAATTTGGAGAAACTGTCTTTCAAGTAATCCTCTCTGGTACGTCTGTGCAGACCAGCAACATAGACCTAAGTGAAAGAACTTGGATCTCTGTTGCGGTCAGATGAGCCGTGTCTTGAACGAGATCTTGGACTTCTGGACCTTGAAGGTGGTGATCTTGATCTTGAACGACCACCGCCATTGACTGGAGACTTTGATCTTGATCTGCTGGAGTTTGATCTTGAGCGGGAATGTCTGCCGTTCTCCACCTTTGCTGGAGACTGCTTTGCTTCTCCACTAGGACTCGCGTGTCCGTTTCCTATTGGCTGGGGTACTGACGGGTTAGCATCAATTGGTTGCTCTAGTTCTGACATGTTGTTTAAATGTTTTAGTAATAATACTATAAATTAAAGATTACAAATCCTAATATTAATGATTACTCGGTAGTAGGTATAAGTTGATTAATACTGTTTATTCAGAAATTAATTTTAATATTTAAATAATTCACAAACTTCAATTGTAATATTAGCTCATATTTTAATAAATATCAGACTTCTATATTTTCACCCTTTTACTTTTTTTAGTTTATTATAAATAGTCATCAAACGTTGTATATAGTTTTATCATGCTAAGGGTTTCCAAGTTCTGCAGCTCTTTTACCATCAATATGAAAATCAAATGTGTATTCTTCCTTATACTAAACATACATATAAGAATTATTAACAATATTAAGTAAATTGAGTTCCTTGACAAGTTCAATGTCTCTTCCTTGTTTTCTTCTTAGCTACTCTAGCCTTGCCAATCTAGTGTCCTCAGTTAGTTTATTTTCCTTGGGTTTGAACATATAATTGTACAAAACATTCTTGATCCACATGTCCTTCAAGCTCTCCTCTGGCTTCCACTCTGCTTACTTGCCTATTTCTCCACTCTCGTCGTAGATATTCAGCCACCACCATTCATTGTGCTTTTTAGTATCTCGACGCATTTTATCAAGCTCTACTTGCTACTCGTGATAGCAGCAATTAAGAAAGCCGTCGAATTCTTTTTTACAACTCCAAACTTTAAACATGCCTTTATCAATCTACAAGTAAATAATGAGGATTAATCACAAAAACTCTGAGGAATATTTCAATATCCTTGAAAAATCTACTTACTCCACATTATTCCATAGCTTGACCAGTCTCCCAGCACTTCCTTCTCGCTATTTTATTAGCCTCTAGTTTGAGTTTATTTTCTTTAACTCCTCTGAAAATGTTCAACCTCCAGTCATCCCACATAGGTGGCCTAGTTTTAATAATATAGTCTGGCTCTGTATTCAACTTAGGCATTTCTTTCACTGGGTTGTACTTTTTCTTCTGAGCTTTATACTCTTTTTAAAGCTGGCTCTAAGATTTGTGATCCAACAATTGAGGTTTCTATATTGAGGTTGCTTCTTCATGATATCTTTATTGTTAATGATTATTTTATTATTATTAATATTGCTTTTGTTTTTGAGGCTCAATATTATCATTTTGCTCTTTCGCTTGATTTGTTTCTTCCATTTTATAATTTTAATATGTGGTTGTTTATTAATATATTTTAGCTTTTATTAAAGGAATACATATAAATTAGAAAATTGATTTTACTTGTATTCCTAATTATGGGTTAATATATAGTATATTACTTTATTTTATTCTTAAAAAAATAAAATAAGTTTGATTTAATAAATATACCTTTAAAAACTCATTGAATTATCTCTATTTTAAATAATTTATATTAAATAAATTAAAATATTCTACTTTTGAATTCTCCTTAATATTTAGGACAAATTATAAATTAATGATTTCTTGAAAAATCAAATTATTTTCTAAATTTGAGAGTTAATTTATGATAAAGGATGTTTAAATCTCCAAAATTCAAAATTATTTTAATAATATTACTAATATTAAATTAATTTCTAGTTTTAGAATATACATCTTAGGAAAAGAAATAAGGATGTTTAAAAAGAAAATTATTAAATAAATGCTTAACTTTTACACAACTTTTATAGGTATACTTTATTTTTTTAATTTATTGATAGAAATCCTTGTTATTTTATCACTTTATTTTTTACTGTTGATTGTTTTCATTTATATTGCTAGTATTTTGATCATCACTTGTATAAGTTATTTAAATCTCTAGATTATCTTAGACACCATTTTGACGTTACTCAACTTGCTATTCTCTCTATTGTTCTATATCATTAGCTACTAATTGAACTATTAAAAATAAATATTATAGAATATTATTTAGATCTTCAGGGAGGATTCTGTTTAAAGTTTGAAGTTTTTAGAATAAGTCAGTTCTGCAGTTAGGACATGAGAGATGCCCACTCTTAAACCATTTCATCAAGCACTGTTAGTGAAACACATGAGGAACTTTTTTCTTCGTAATTTATTATATATAATTTCACTTATAATCTATTTATAAATTATAATTCTTTATGACAATATCAGAATCAATAGACTTAATCTCCACTTATTTATCGCAAAATGTCTCGTAACAAATATCATCTCGCTTAAAATATTCTTAACATATAGGGCATGTCACCTCGCCCTTTTCATCTTCAACTTATTTATGAACTTTGACATTTTCTTCATCAATTTTATCATTATCAACTACAAGCCATCCCATTCTTTTATAAAAAATTACTACAAAAATAAGATTATTATTTTATGAATATGCCTCTAATTATAATTTTTATACAATTCTAATAAAAAACAAACATTAAAAATGCTTCTTATAATTTTAAAACAATAACTTCAGCTAAAAGAATATCAATAATTAACCATATTTAATTGTAATTGGTAGTTAAATTAAAAATAAAATCGGGAAAATATGGGTATATAAATAATTATCAATGACCACTTATTTTGAGGATAGAAGATTTCTAAGCTTGACCATATTTTCATCACATAGCTTTAACAACTTCAAATTTTTAACCACTTAGTCCTATTAAATATATATTAATACCTTAAAATTGACTTACTAGCTTTTGCTATGAGTAATTTTGATCTGCTTAGATTAACACTCTACTATAATTTAATATTATTTTAAAAAATTTACATAATATTGTTATAGTTTACAATTGGTTTTGTTGCTAATTAATAGATCTAAGGGCTCCAGAAGCATTATTGATGAAATACAATGTTTTTATCATTAAATTAAAAAAGTATATATTGATTAATTAAACTTAAATATTTTAATTAAATGCCTAGAAATTATAGTTTAAATGCAAACCAAATTTGAATTTGTCTTATCCTAAAATGGGAAAATCAGAGCTAATTAAACTGTGAAAATGCAACAAAATTATAAATAAAAAAATTTCAGCAAAAACTCAGATATCTAGAAAGCATTAAAATGAATGATAAATTTTAATTATTCATTTAAAATGTATTATTTAAAATTTATAATTAAATAAATGATAACTATTAAGTAAATTTAAAATTACATTATATATAATAGTTCTCAGTCTTTCCGCTCTATTAAAGTAGCTGAAAAATCCTGGTGAGTTGAGATCAGTTTGATTAACCCTCTTTCTGCACAAATCTTCCTTAAAGAGAATGCAATATTCCACGATGAATATGATGTACACAAGAATTGTTTATATTTCAATGTTTTATTATAATTTAAATAAAAATATCAATATGGGAAAATATTTAATAATATTTAATAAGGATGTGAAAACCCTCATTAATAGCCATTCCAGTAAATATTTTCTCAAATTTATTCTCTTCGTATTCTATAGATTAGAATAATTAAAAAAAGTACATTAATAATTAAGTCAATCACACATAAATTGAAACTTTAATAAGATTTTAAAAGATTAATAAGATAATTGAAAAGTATCAATATTAAAGTTATTGGGTATTACCTATTTTCACTGGACTTACCTTTAAATGAGTCAATGCTATCTTGAGTGCTTTTCAAGAAATATATCAATACTGAACTCAGCAAACTATAAAATCATGTTGAATTTATATTTCGTACTTACAATATCATAATAATTGAGAAATAGAACATTCATAATTTATAATTTGGAAAATTTAGTGAATTAATATTTTAATTAAAATTAATAAGAATACTTATAAATATAATCAGAAAACTTTAATGGATATATCTCCAGTATGACCAACATTCATTAAGTGTAAGTTTCATTTTTTGTTTTATTTTATAATTTATAGAGTAGGTGCTGCCGCAGTACTAGGTACCACCGGCTTGGTACTTCAGTAGGTGGAAGGTCGGGGTGGCCAAGATAGGTTATACATGCAGATGGAGATGTGTATGAAGGAGAATTAGAGAGATAGAAGTTCATTCTTAACAGTTTCATTTTTTTTTTAGTTATTAACTATTCTTATTAACACTATTACTATTCTTATTAATTTTAATTAAAATATTAATTCACTAAATTTTCCAAATTATAAATTATGATTCCCTACATCATTTTAACAAGCAACTTTATTAGATAAATTCAATTTGGTGTATAAAAACATTATAAATTAATTATAAACTTTTTGGCAAGAAGAATTGTGATTAAGTTGAACACAGCAGCAAACATGTGAACCACCATATACATTCAAATATAATTCATAAATATTAATTTTAATAAAAATTCTGTTGAAGATGGCAGCTTGTCTATTTTCATTTGTGGCGAATTCTGTGCTTTTTCCCTAGGATGTTCGTATTTGAAATGAAATTTGATATTTCAAGAAAATTCAAAAATTATATTGAATCATATCAATATTTTATATTTTCTTACTACTTAAATAAATTAATCAAATAAATTTGGAGAACAGCACATTTATTGCATTAATTCATTTAAGGTGACATATTATTGTTGGTTTTTTTTTAGATTAAATTGATTAATTTGATGGTATTTGAAATTAATCAAACATTAATATAAGCAGGTATCCAATGAAACAGCAAGCATTATAGACCAATCTTATAGCTCCTCTTGCTGTATATGATTTTTTTGATAGAGATAACATATAAATTTCTAAAATATATTAATAAAGGTAGAATAAAATTGATTTTTAAAATTTAATTAATTGGTAATTATATTAATGGAAGTTTTAAATAGCCAAATCTGCAGATTATGAAATTATTTAGTTAAAGGCTTAAACTTTAAAATCTGTGAAACTAATTATTTTATTACAATAGTATTGAGTGTGAGATCGACTTAAAAAATTATCTATATATTCCTTATAAATAGCCAATTTATATAAAAATTATGTAAAAATTAATTTTATCATCAATTTTACCCTTAAAATTTTCAAATTTAATCTGCTATATAAGATATTATTTATTTATTTTAATTTAATTTTCTAAAATTAATTGTCGTATACAATAAATTGAATTAATCAATCAATGATATAATTGAGTTGATTAGAAACTTATAGAAATGTAAATGCGATTATTTAAGAAATTAATAAAATATATTATATGTAAATAACATTTGATAATTTACAAAAAACTAAAAAACGATATCTAATGTTGTGAGTAAGATCTCTATATAGAATTCTAATGAAATTGATCATATTTTTATTTTGATATTGATTTCAAATCCTTTTCTCATCTATGTCTTCAAACCCATCTTCAATTAGGAAATAAAACAAATCAATATAGAAATGGAATGAGCTTTCATCTTGATTTTATTGATTGGTTTGATAATTTAAGGTAGGACTATCATTATTGTGATTTTGATCAATTTGTTAATGATCTCTTGCCTCTTATAATGCTTAGTTATTTAAACGACTTTCAACATCATCCTGCTATTGTTGTTAATTATCCACATTTGATACCTCGCCCACTCTTTATAATTAAACATCGTGTTATAATTATTATGATTGATTCAAGTTTTGACTCTAAGATAGAGGCATGGGAGGTTATTGAGCAGGTAATTATATGAAAATATCGATCTATGATTGCTAAGTGGATGCTGGCTATATATTATTAGCTGCTTGCTCATCCATATTATATAAATCAGTCTCATCTCTTGATATATCTCTCCCCATCCTTACTCTCAGTTATAATCATTTAATCCTAAATAAAACCAATTTATTAATGCAATTTGATTATAATTGCTATTTACAACCTATGCATTGATCTAAGATCTTGGTCTTAATTGATTGTCACTAGGCAGAACAAAATTTTAGTTTAGTTACAGTAATTTCTAGTATAAATGCGTCCTGCAGATTGGACATGATAAATGCCCTTTGCTGAACCACTTTAAAAGGCATTCTTAGTGGAATATATGTGGAATTTTCTTAATTTTAATCTTATAATAAAAGATAAATTTTCTTCTTAATAACGACATCATCAATTAGAAATTCAACTTCTTTATCGCAATAAGTCTCTATGCATTCTTCCTTGACTTTCATTTAATCAAAACATATTGAGCATGTCAACTCATTTTTATCTAATTCGGCTGATTATGACTTCAATTTCTCAAAATTTGAATCTGTAAGCTTGAATATTCTCAAATTCTTGACTACATCTCTCTACATTTAGTAAAAAATTAACATCTTATTATGATTGAAAATAGTTTGTTAGATATTAATTTAAGATACTAGATGCTCTGAAACATTAATAAGATTTTAAAGTTAATTAACCTTGGTATTAATAAGATAATTTGATTTAAACTGTCAAAAAAGAATTAAATTTACCATATACTTATCCACGTAATTTAGAATATCAAATTTGAGACCATTAAAGAAAAAAAGAATTTACTTGCATGAGTATGTTTGGGATTGTTGGAATACTTACCAGTTTTTGAATTGTAAATCCACTTTCAGCATAATCCCCTTAGTATTCTATGTCTATGTTCTATAGTATTTCTTGAGGTCCTCCTCCATTAAAATATGAGGAAAATCAAATCTATGATAACATTATCTCTAAATGTAATAAAATATGTAATCTAATATGAGTTGTATCTATTATCACTGTTATCTGTATTGTGACACAGCTCTTCGCGGAATAATAAGCAAAATTCTATGATGTAAATTACGTGAGTTAAAATGTGCACAAACTCGTTTATTGACAAGATTATGAATATCAACACAAACTTATCTATTTCATTGTCTATATTAAAGTATTAAAACATGTAAATTTTATGAATAAAAACAGATCAAGACAAGCTTTGGATGAGAGTTATAATAGGACAATGCATTTTGGAAATTAAGTTAGGTTTGTAACCAAAGAGAGAAATTATGTTTAAGCAAGAATAAAAGAATCCAACTTACTGTCATATGAATCAATAGATTTAGATATTTAAGGAATACATTCAAAATTAGGAAATTAATTTAATTCAAATTTATAATAATTAAAAATCTTGGCAGTTAAAGTTTGCCAATTTAAAGGATCTTGAGCTCATTCGATAGAGATTTCAAAATTAGCTGGACTTTATTGTTGGAGGTACTATTTTATACATCACTGGAGCGAGATAACTCGACTTTAATGTGAAGGTACAATTTAATGAATTAAGATGCATTTAAAAAGTCGAGTTATCTCGCTCCAGTGATGTATAAAATAGTACCTCCAACAATAAAGTCCAGCTAATTTTGAAATCTCTATCGAATGAGCTCAAAATCCTTTAAATTGGCAAACTTTAACTGCCAAATTTTTGAATTATTATTTATTTAATTATAAATAATTTCCCAATTTTGAATGTATTCCTACAATATCACTCTATTCAATAATTTTTTGGAATGTAAATTAAGTAAAATACAAATGGAGGACAAAAGTAGAATACAAATTTAATGATTATGATTATTAATATGAATTTAAAAATATTTACTAATTACAGGAAATACTTTTTATCTAATTGTGGTATCTATATAAAAATTGATTAAATTCTATCCCCTTGGATAAATTATAAATATTAGTTGATATAAAAATTGGGAGAAGAAAAAAATTCCATATCATTACTTAATTTTATAAAATAATTCATTTGACTTATCAAATTCGCGACTAATTTGGCATTTTTGTAATAAAGTAACTACAAATAAGATTTCAATCAGCAGCAGCAAGCTAAAACTTATAAAAATAAAACATAATAGAATTAAAATTTATTGCCTTATAAAATGAGTTTACAATGAGAAGATTTTTATTAATAATAATCTATCTTACAAAATGAAAATTATAGCGTAATAAAACATAGCCTTGTACATCTGAGAAAGGATCTTACGAGCCATAAAAGCAGCAAAGATGTTCATCATAGTTGTGAACATATGTATTACCATGAAAACCCTCAAGAATATTCCTGCTGTATTATTCTCATTCTTTGCATAGTTTACTGATTATAAATTACTATAAATGCTGTTTAATAATTCTAAAAAGATTTGTGAAAAATATGAAAAATAAATTGATTAACCCTGAGGCTAGGGAATCATAAATATATTCAAGCCAAAAATAGTGAAATATGCTGCACATGAAGCTCCGTGATAAAATATTTTCAACAGCCCCCGCAATAAACTTAATTATTTTGTTTAAAGTATATCTTACTCTAAATATTTAACTTTAAAAGTTTAAGTAATGCTTGTAACTTAATTAAACCATGATTAATATTGAGTAATTATTGATAGCAAGAAATAAAATAAAATTTTTATATTTTTAATGTGCATTAAATTAAAATTTTTCATTAAAGCTTAATTGTTCATCAATTTATTTTAATTATTATTGTATAGCTAAATAAAAACATTTCCTTATACTGTATTGATTGCCACAAATGCATAATTGATTTCATTTAGCTTAAATTTTACCTATTTTAAATTTAATAATATAAATTAATTTAAAAATATTTCAATTATGTCATTTAATAGTAGCAATAATAATAATTTAAAGTCTAGAAAGCCAATCAAGTTTTTAACTTTATTTCAAGATTCTTAATTTTATTCTGATCATCTAATTTTATTTTCTAGCATGAATTTATCTTTACAAGACATAAAAATTATAAATTCTGTAAGAATTTAATCCAAATTATAATCCTTCTATTTAGAATACATTTAAGACCTTTGATTGTGTAAAAATATTTAAAATTAAGAAGTTAAGATTAAGAATTAAAAATGGGTACAAAAATCTCAATAGACAAGCATGTCTCCACTCTCGACGATATTCTAGAAATGCCTCCAAGCTATTTTGACAAAATTAAGTTCGAATCTAAGATTTCTTAAAATATCACTCAACATTTAAAAGTAAGATCAACAAATTAGCTAACTATTAACATGATGTTTTCTAAAATTAAAAAATTTTGATAGATTTGGAAATTTAGCGAGGACAAAAGAAAGTTTGATTCAGTAAAATCTACTCCAGTATAGCTACATAACTTA
Organism: Oxytricha trifallax; assembly: GCA_000711775.1. NCBI lineage: Eukaryota > Ciliophora > Spirotrichea > Sporadotrichida > Oxytrichidae > Oxytricha > Oxytricha trifallax. The sequence goes on from ARYC01007535.1 coordinate 37,028, forward strand.
CAAAATAGCGGATTTTTCTTTTCTTCTGAGGATGCCTATTTGATTTTGTTGGTTTACAAAGCTGGAAGTGAAGGTAAGTATTTTCATAAATAATTTATAACGCTTAATCCTAAGAACCTAATTTTGAAATTTATATTATAGCTCAGAGTGACTTAGTGTCATTTCCACATAGTCTCTGGGGAGTGGTCAATTCTACCACAGAAAATTTGACTCCAAGAGGTTTGTAAAATGCATTTGCATCAAATGAAGAGGACAAATACTTGAATCATTAATTTGATTCTTTTCTTTTGTCAAAACGTAGAGAAGACTAGTCAAAGCCACATATGCAAGATGAAGAAATGAAAGACGAAACTAATTTACATATAAAGTATATAATTTATTCATAAAGTTGGTATTTCTTATCCCATTATAGTTATCTTAATTATACTATGAAGGGAAACTAATAATAATGGTCAAGGTATTTAGTAATCGAATTCGAGTGAGCAGTAACAGTTCAAATATATGATTTTCGTGTGGAACGGTAAGCAAGCTGGAGCATTAGTGAAAGCATCAGCTCTGACAAAAGGTTATGAACTTGATGAATTATTGACTAAGGCTAAAGATGCAGTGTTGCAAGTGTTCTTTTCAGGTGGAGTTATCAGAGGAAAGAAACTTCAGAGAAGCAATCATTATATTTATGATAAGAATAATAAAACTATATTATAAATGATGTTCTAAAATTCAATGATAAACGAATTTTTTCATAATTTTAATCCAAAATTTATACTTGCAAGTCAATATTTATTTTTAGAAAACTTAAAGTTTTCAGTATTTTCTCATTTAGACTACAGCAATTCATATTTATAATTATTATATTTTAACTTATAAAATGATTTAATACAAATTCAAAATTTATGAATTTTAAATGAAGATGAATAAATTTAGTATATATTCAAAACCCCAAAACCCCTTAATGAGGTTTATAAGTGCTTTGATTTGTAGGGAATTTGTTAGGGGTTGGGGTTATTAATTAAATGCGAGACTAAAATTACAAGCTTTTGGGGTCTATTTATGATGAAGAGTATATACATTTAGTGTTTAAACTGCGTTATGGATGTGATCTGTATAGTGAATAACTCAAACCAGTACTGAAATATAAGTCTATTGCACTGCTCTTAAATCGTAGTCCCTCAACTGTTCGTTCTCACTGCTTGAAAGCTGTGTAATTAAAGCAATAATAGCTGAATTCTTAGCCTAAGAGGAAGTCTAAGTTTCTAAAGAAGCATATTGACTATCTTATTAATGAAAAAACTTTGAA